>JBBBDQ010000851.1:3137500-3222500 GCA_037127315.1 Ascarosepion bandense
CTCATAAAATATGTTCATTCTGGACAGCTCCAGCCTAAGTCAGTTAAGCGCCATACGTAATACACGCTTTGGGCGATCATGTCTCTTTCAGGCCTGACTGAGCAGAAGATTATCCCGCAGTATGTTTTCATTGCTTTCTGAGGTAGACTGGTTGCCAGCCAAAGCTATAGAACCCAGTCTGTCTTGTTATGTAACCTATAACTGGAGGGAAGAGACGGATTAATACCATTCCCAAGGATATTTGCGCGTAAATGAATGTAATGAATTCAACTGGAATTCGAACTCGGCACCCCGATTTGTCGTTCAGAGTCGATATCCATTGCACTACAACGCACAGCGTAAGTGAGAAGCAATAATCCATACTTTGGCTTATCTCATTCTTCTCCAGACAGAGTATGTCAGCTGGTGTTAGGTAATTTCTATAGCTGTAGAAGAATCTGATTGTTCTTTTAGTATATTTTGTGGTAACACGAATATAAGCGTTCTATTTTAGGCGTTCGAGGTAAGGAATCTCTTAAGGCATGACCTCTCATCGGGTTTGGTGCAGGTTTAGTGTCTCGGTGTTAACGAAATGTTACTAGTTTAGTTTTGGATATATTCAAATGCCAGTTTTTCCTCTAGTAAACTGTGTTAGATCAGAGGAGATATTTTACTGTATATTATTCAATCTCAAATGCTTTAGCAAAGGGTATCAGAAAATATTTTTTTTCTGTTTAGAATAAATACTTTTATCGTCTCTAGGCTTCAGACTTATTTGTTTATCAACCAACGAAGCGAGATAATACTTGCTCTGTAATCTGTGACATACTGAAATCCGTGGCTACAATTTAACAATCAGATATTAAATTTGCCGTTAATCTCCATGGAATTTATCGGGGGGGGGGGTTAACTTTGTATATCGGAGTCAACTTTCGAAACTATTATGACAAGTATTGAGACTGTTAAAATAGTGTGCTTTTATTTTTACCTAAACAACGTAGTTATTCACTTGATCACCTCCTGCCAAGTTTTAATTACTTGATCTCACTTACCCAAACCCACCGGTGTCCTGCGCCGGAGGGCAGGGATTAATATATATTTTTAAGGGTGTGCTTGTAGAATAACTTATCAGCGTAGAAATTGGACTCGGAGTGCTAAGTTTAAATTGTAACTGTTCAGTTTGCTTCGTATTAATACCCTTTGGAAAAGAGCTGGCTGTTCAATTGGTTTGTTTTTTATGATCGGTCTACAGCGGCCAGTTTTTTGTGGGATGGACAGGTCTTACTAACATCCTTTAGTTTTAAAAAATTACGTTGTATTTTAGTTTGCTGTTGGGTTCATCCCCCTACCATCATTTCATTAAATGTTTTAAATTATATTTTGTACATAGCTGCATTTTTATTGTCATGGGTTTGTTCCCCACTTTTTAGGTGCCCCTAGTAAATATGTGGTATTGTGATGTATGAAGGATTGAGAGGTGGTGGATAGGTTGTTGTGGTATTTGTGCAAATTATGAGTTGATTGGGTCATGATAGTGTTTAGCTAGGTATATGATAGATACTGAAGACCACCCTCTACCCACCTCCTTTTCGGCCTTGTGCCACAATTGTATGTTTTATGCAAATATATTGTTTGTTTTATGATTTCTCAACCTTTCATTGGGTATTTTAAAGCCAAACGATGTTAACAATACGATATTAGCATTTCATTGGAGATATGGATATCCTGTCTGAAAATCATTATCTTAATTAAAAAAATACTATAACTTTATTGGTCAGACTAGAACCAGTGTTTCAACGAGATATGGTCGTGATATTTCTCTACTGCTATGGATTAATAAGTAATGTAGACTAAATCCATTTATCTTGTGTGATAAAGATAGTCAAGAGAAAGGAAAATAACTATCCAAGAAATGGATATGCTACATCAGCTTATCTTGTTCTGGACTCACCCTTTGCTGCTATGGTTGCAGTACGTATGTCACATGAATAGACATGCGGTCATGATTAGTTTTTTTCATACGAAATAGGTGAAGGATTAATTTTTCTACAGACATTTGAAATTGATCACAACCCCGTCCGTATGGAGATAATTATCGCAGAAGATTTTGCCTACTGCGTGCGAAAGCCCAATATCCTTTTTAAGAAATCGCTCATATTTCAACTTGTAATGTTCTTTTTAGTCATGAAGTTTAGGATGTTACGAAGAATTATTAGCAAGTCCCTTGAATCTCTTCATCCGAACTTTTATTTTTACTCTCAAAAGAATATCTAAACTTATTTATAAATGAAACTGTGTGTGCGTGCGTGTGTATCCGTTACCTATAGACTCCAAAACGACTGAACCGATTTTCTTGAAAATTTACACAGTAGTACTATAAGCGTCTGCGAGTGTTCTTAGCTAGGTTTTGTGTCGAGGTATCCCCGATAAATATCGAAAATCGAAAAATCGGGCTATAGAAGGAGTGGTCCGATGTTAATCAAATTTGATTAACTCAGACAAAGATAAACGATATTCAGAAGTTTCAAGGTTGCAGTTCTTACAATAGTGCAGAAAATCAATTTTTATGTGTGTATGTATGTCTATATATATATATATATATATATATATAAGGCAAGATATTTGTGTGAGTGTGTGTTTATCTGTCTGTATGTCCTTTATACAAATCTTCAATTTTTATCCGATTCTCATCAAACTTCAGATAAGTATTCTTTAGGCTGAGTGAGCTCCAGAACTATGTATTATTTTTCAAGCTTTCATTACTCCCGAGTAACGCCAGGCTATACTGCTAGTATTTTATAGTTAATTTTGGTTGTAAAGTATCAATCTGATTAATATATTGTGTGTCTGCATAGTGGCCTGTCTTACGGTAACATCACGCTGAAACATTAGTCAACTTCGATGATCGTACGGGAAACAAATCGATCGCGGTCAATACCTAAATGAGTGACCTTTTGCGAACACCAGGTGATGTGAGCTTGGATGTGCGGGTGGGCTAATAGTCAGCATTTGAAGGCCGAATTCTAATTCTCGTTTGATTCGTTATATTCACAAGTACCCTTTGTAAAGGTATAAATAGAACTGTTCTCCCTGAGCTATGGATTAGTTTGTAAGTTAGTTAGTCAGTCAGTCAGTTAGTTAAGTGCCATACGTGATAGAAGCTTTGGCGGTCATGTTTCGAAAAAGGCCGACTAACTGGGCAGAAGATTACCCCGCAGTTGGTTGTCATTGCTTTCTGCTTTAGACTGGTTGCCGGTCAAGGTTATAGAACCAAATATGTCCTATTATTTAACCCATATCTGGAGGGTAGAGACGGATTAATACCTTTCCCAAGGGTATTTGTGCATAAGTGAATTCAAGTAATTCAACTGGTATTCGGACTCGGCTTCCCGATTTCTCGTTACCCACGTATCACAACGCACAGTTTGTAAGACTCATCACTAATGTATATTAGGGTTATGACGTTTTTGTAACCCTATGATCATGTGTCATAAATCGATGAACTTTCGTTCAAAAGTAATGAAAATGGTATTAATTTGTTTTAGTTCTTGAAAAAAGTCACCCCGAACCTGAAATTTCGATTTTACCTTAAATGCTATAAAAGGTAGGAAAAAATAGAAATATTTCAAAAGTTTCTTTTTCAATTGGTTAATGACGTAATTAGATAGCACTTAAGTATCTTTACCGTGTTTACCAGTACATGACATTAAGTTTCAGAAGGCTCCAGAAAGTAATAACATATATATAACACCATTTTGGAAACCGTATGTTTGAGGGGGCCAAAGTTAAAATAACCTTTATTATTTTTGTAACAAAAAGCTTTTTCTAAATATACAGGACCTCATTTTACAAGTAAGTCACTCATGACTATATATATATATAAAAACCTGGTGCTCGACCTAAACAAAAAAATTCACATCCGTTAGATTCGTAGACTGGTAGCTAACCAGGAATACTGAACACGGCTATTAATTTCTATTGGGCATAAGTGAGACATGAATGCCCAAGTGTTTGTGAGATGCACCAATCCATTTTACCGCGCCGATAGAGATACATATTCTACTATACTGAATTTACTTTTTTTATGAGGATTGATTAGGTCTAGCAACTATCTTGAGGGATTATTGTCCCCAACCTTTTTGAATAATTCGTTAGCATATATATATATGTAGATAACCAGCAATCTTTCTTAAACATCTTTGATTAAATACGGTAGACAAGAAAAATTTCATTTTTCTATAAAGTTTTTTTACGGCATCCTAATATTTTCGTTTTGAATGAGAGAAAGAATGAAAATTATCTATTTTTATTGTCCCAAGCGCTTTCCACTTTTTCAACACGCCATCTTCACTATTAAATTATGTAAAGTTGATGGCAAGAGAGAAATGTCTTATATAGAGAGCCTCTCAAATAGCAATATGTTTCAGATATTGAGGTTTATATAGAATTTTTTTGTTTTATCAGAATTTCCATTAAGAGTTCTCATAAATACTGGATTAATACCTGTTTGTTTTTGTACCTTGGTTTGTTAAGGCATCTTCTCAAAGAGGTTGTAGTGTGTTAAAAATCAAAAATAAACTACTACGTAAAAGTCGAAACACGAGGACATAAACAAAACTCTTGTAAATGTCTACAGAAGTAGGCGGAAGTGCTTCGGACAATAACAATTATGAGCATTTTTTATTTTACTTAACTCATACAAAACAGGAAAATGTTCAGATCATCGAAAAACAAATCTTGTCGGCCATAAAGACCTTCACAGATAGATAATGGTTTTAAAAAATGTACGAATAAGTGGATAGATCAAATGCTTAATCTCTTCCGATATCTAGACAGAAATATTTACCCCTAGCATGAGTCGAAGGATTTCAGAAAAGAACACAGATGTGGAATCATGCCTTTTAAAAAAAGGCATTTGGGTGAAATGGGTGTAAGCATTATCCAAAATTTGAAATTGTGCACTAGATAATTGTGGAAGGTATCCTGACATCAACGAAATCAGCAACCCAGTTTAGATCGAACGCTGACCTTTCCTGATTATTAAGCTAACATATTTTACACGATGATAGGCACACAATTGAACAATGGATGGATTTTCGCTGGTACGTTTCGTTTTTTCATAATACCCAACCATTTTTCTTTATCCAATGATTTTCAGTGTTAGTTTTTCTTTATATCACTACTCGCTTTTCTTCTTGTCTTTTAACTAAGAAAAATAAACACGGCCTTAAATCAACAGTCTATGATATAAAGAGGAATAAGGAAACGAAAACGAATCATGGCCCCAACACAGTGGTTAGCAAAACGACTATTGATCTTTTGTTATTAATTGTCTACAAACAGAAATTGAAAAACAAGACAAAACAAAAGCATAACAACCTAAAAGAAAGTATGAGTAAGAAAATAAAGTATAAATTAACTTTATGGCATTCTTTTTAACCCTCGCGAGTCGTCAGTTCTAACAATCAAACGACATGTCAAGGCAGAGAAGCCATTGTTTTTCATTTAACCAGTAGGCGTTCTTGGCCACGAGTCACATGATATTTCACGCCGTAAATCTAATCGGTAAACATCGTGTGATCGTGGTTCGCAATTCGGAGCAATTTTCGCCGTTTTATCGTCCTGAAAAACAATTTTTAAAATTGCATAGAATCAAAAAAAAAAAAAATTAAAATAAAATTGGACAACAAATTGAATTTTGTAACGCCAAATCGACGTTAAAAAAAAGAAAATTGAAATGAATCCCTTCTAGCAAGGACACGTCCATTGATTAAAATGTTAGCCTTTACCATTATGCCTATACTGTTTTTAATTTGAATGTTGACAACCTTAGAGTAATTTTTAACAGTTTTAAGACGGTTTAGCTAAAGTAAAAACGTATAAAAAATACAGGCTAATATAGAGGGGTTTTTTTGTAACTAAGTTCGATACTTTGGCATTTCAAAAGTAGTATGTCGCGCATAACAATTGACCAGAACAGTAAGTGAATGAAAGGAATTCAAACTCGGCTCTCGGCACCACAACGCACATTCACATTCTATCTTAATGTATATATACACACAAATTCATTAAGATAGAATGTGAATGTGCGTTGTGGTGCCGAGAGCCGAGTTTGAATTCCTTGCATTCATTTACGCACAAATACCCTTGGGAAAAGTATCAATCGTCTCTTCCCTCCAATTATGGGTTAAACAACAGGACAGATTGGGTTCTATAGCATTGGATGGCAGCCAGTCTACCGTAGAAAGCAATGGCTATCTACTTGGGGGATAATCTTCTGCCCAGTCAGTCATGTCTCTTTCAAGACATGATCGCCAAAGCGTGTATCACGTATGAGACTTAACTGACCGAATAAAATAGGTGGAGATATGATTAAAGCTTCTAGTGGGCATAAAGTGGGGATCAGTTTTGTATTGTTATGAAGTAAACTTATCCCCCCACTAATTACTACTTAATAATATAATACATCTCTTCCTCCTCTAGCTACGAGTCAATAACAGGACAGATTGGGTTGTATAGCAATGGCTAGCGACCAGTCTACCTTAGAAAGCAATGGCAAAGTAATCTTCTGTCAAGTCAGTCATGTCTCGAAAGAGACATGATCGCCGAAACGTGTATCACGGATGGCACTTGACTGACTGACTGAAGATGGAATAGAACAATTTCTGAAGTGTTATTCCCAAGACAGTCAATCCGAGTAACCTACAGGTAATTTCCGATGGAACCCTTCAATCGACAAAGCTACATGTTCTTTTCGTTAAGCTCATTTATTGCTAGACATGTTTCTACTAAATCTGAGTTAAATTTAAATATCAGTTTTCCTTATGTGAGAAAAAGAAACAGAGCTTAGAGAATATAAACGGACAAGCCATCTTGTGGGTAAAGAGGGGGAAAACAATAAGTAGACTACTAAGAAGCTTGAATAACAATTTCCTTTAACCATTTCGGGTCACGCTAGAGGGTAATGTCACTAGGATTCAGTTGGTTACAGAGTGAAAGAGAATGAGTGAACTTTGTTTATCGGCATATTAACCTCAGTGGGTTATTTAATGCCAAAAAGTGGGGTTTTAAGGATTCTTTTTTTTGGTTCGGTTATAGTGAAAAGCTTGATTTAGATTTTTTTTGAAAACTGAAGATGTCTTTTGTATTAAAAAAATATTGCTGATATTTTTTTTTTAAATGTTTTATGACAATTTTCTTTCCTTCAAAAATGTTTTATGGTGAATAAATGTATTGTTGGTAATATTTTTCCTTAAGAAATGTATATTTTTCTATAGAAGTCTATTTTTATGTATGCATATATATATATATATATATATAAATCTGTTTTTAGACTTTCATAGTATTTTGACCCCAGTTTGGGGGTCAACTATTTGCCCATAGCCGGGACCCTAACATGTGACACCACTCAGGGCCAGGATGGACCTGAGAACAACATCAATTAAGAGGTGGTTCCATGTACCTCATAATCTCCCAATCGAAGGCCTTGCTGCAGAATGCAGTTTACCGTCATACCTGGCCAAAATCGATTATATTACAGACCCTTCTTTTGTCAAGAAGATCGAGATGTTTTAAGATCGCTAAACCAGATATAGCAGCAATATTCATGCACAGATGAATGTTTGATGTGTGAAACAGATTCAGATGGAAGCAAACTTTCTTAGCAGTATTATACCTCGAAATTAATTCAGTGGAAAATATAAGTTTAAGACGACGCAAACCGTTGCTCTCCTGGAGTTTAGCACCAGCCATGTTGATTACAGGCAGAGAAAATTATCTGTGGTGATTAACTGAAAGCAGTTTTGATTTTAGGCGCTGAAATTTTTAAGTTATTTCTTCCCCCACTTAACCACCGATTGGAAGTTCTCTGTGGAAGTAGTTAATAGTTATATTTCATTTTGATCTATCGAATTTACTACTACGAGTAAACCGTCGCGTCATCTTTATAGTTACTTAGTTGAGAAATGATAACATCAGGAAGATCAAAAACAGAGGAGGTCAGAGGGTAGAACTGCATTAATATCAAATGATCTAGAGGAGTGTCCATTCAACACATCCTTCATTACACGATTTGTTAGAAAATTCGATTAAATCAAATATTCCTTCATACTGCGTAGCCATTGAGTTTGTGTAGAAGGATAACATGACAAACGCCCTTGAGAAATCTAGAGCCGCATCCAATGTTTCGTCTTTCCTTTATAACGTTTGATAGGCAAATACGGTGGTGGCTGTTAATGCATAGGCGGTAAACGCAGAGAAACGGAAACCATATTGTTTATTCGAAATAAGATCGTGGGAAATAATATTTAAAACAAAAATTATCGTTGATTAGAGCATCAAATAGCGGTATATTTTGAATCGTCAGATGATTCGCCAGAGTTCTTCAAAACAGGAAACAAGGGTCCAACAGCGTCTTCTCGGTGGTAACACTTCTCTCCCCCAACTCGGTGGTAACACTTCTCTCCCCCAACAGCGTCTTCTCGGTGGTAACACTTCTCCTTAGAAAATCTTTGTATATATTTCATAGAAGTATTTTTATGCTTTCATAGTGTTTTGACCCCTGATTGGCTGGTTCATTATTTGCTCATAGCTAGGACCATAACTGGTGCTACAACTCCGAGTTATGGTGGACCTGGGAACAACAACAATACGTGGTTCCATGCTCCTCACAACCTCTAAATCGGAGGTCTTGCTGCCGGATGCAGTTTACCGTCTGCTCAGGACCACAGTTGAACGGATATACGATGAGAATGTTCAGTTCTGTAGCTGTCCTGTCAAGGCAATCCCACTTTCCATTCATATTTATCCACCATCTTTGAAACCAAAAAAAAAAAAACTTTCAAGATGAAAGTTGCAACACGGGTTAAATGTAATAGTTTTAAATACATGTGTACGTGTTCGGGTAAAGTTAGTTGGGGGACGAATAGTATGGTTATAACTATAAAGTTTTATCTTGTACGAACTTCGAATATCCCCTATCAGAAAAAAGAGCAGTGAATTGAAAACTACCATTTTGAAATAATTATAGGCCTAATGAAAAATTCTTATGTCCAAACAAACCAATTCCGGTTAAGTTAACTAGTTAGCTAAAGAATCTGCTTAATCCATTGCCTTTCTTACAATGTATAAACTCAAAATTTAAATATTGGTCATTCTCTTTGAAGATTAAGGAATGAGATAGCAAATTCCATTAAAAGGTTGCACGTTGAGAAGCAACAACTATAAACAGTAAAATTTTATATATATATATATATATATATAAAGGATAGAGAGAGAAAATTTCGAAAGTAATTATTTGTAGGGGAGTTACGTAAAGAATCATAGCTTACATTTTCACTAGCGAATTCAGACCTCACCAGATCGGCCAAAAGTTGAAATCGAACTCTTGGGTGGAGTATGTCTTTAAAAGTAAAAAATATCTTCGATGATACTGACCCATCTCACCTTCTCTATGGAGAGGAAAGGTAAATAAGAAAAAAAATCTATTTAGGATAAAATTACGATCAGGTTTCTCTTTTTTTCTCCCTCTCTTACTACGATGCAGAAGCCCATGAAGCTTCTATTATAATAAAGTCCTGTGTGTGTATATATATATATATATTTCTCCTATCACGCATATTGAGAGAGAGAATATCATGGCAACCTCGTCTCAGTTCATTTTCTTTACTACCAGTTATTAAAGCTTTTGCCGCGTGTTTTTTTTTTTTTTGCAATAATTATATCGTCTAATAGTGAAGAATAGATATATCCTCTCAAATATTTTGCTGTCATTTTTGACGGCAGATATACTCGTGATAAAGAAAAGCATTGCTAAAAGTCAATGAAGATGTGGAGAGCCAACTTCGCCTACATTTTGAAAGGAACAGCATATTCTTGAATATTTTGATTATCTCGAAAAAAAAAAAAAAAAAACAAAAAAACGTTAACGTTTTCACAAAAAATCTTCAATTTTTTTAACCTATTGAAATTCTTCCCCAGTTTGCTTGTGACGTTTTCAGTATCTCAATTTTCATTCAAAGGTTCAAAATTCACTTTTTTTTATATTCAAAACTGAATCAGAATATCGCCGATTGTATCACTAAGATACAAGCAATGACCTAGGAAGCAAATCACTGATAACTGCCGGTGCTAACGCAATAAAAGGACTTTCTGTATTTATCAGAATATATTCGGAGAGTGGTCTTTTTTGTGGCAACGTGATTAATCGACTCATATTTCTATATTGGTTGATACTTCGAAGATGAAGTAATATTTACAGTTACACTGTTCGGAATTGTTTTATTTTTATCGCAACATTCACGACATTTTAGCTGTTGTACGCTCCGGCCTTCAGGTGTTAGGAATTTTAAACCGAACCCTTTATTTCAATCACTGGGGTATATCATTCTCATTCCATGCGCGATTCTCCTTCCAGACACTTGAGTTAAAGGGTGTCAAGTAAATGGCTACCGTGAGTGGCATAGCACATGAAATCAAATTGCTATACTCCAGTGATCGAAATAAAGGGTTCGGGTAAAAATTGCTAGCACCTGAAGAAGGCTAGGGTGTACAACGGCCGAAACATCGTAAACATAGCAAAGATGGGAACAGTCTAAATAATTGAAATAATTCAATGTCTTTCTATCCATGTAATATCAAATATTCCTTTAGAAAAATGAATAGTTTTCTCGCCTTTTTTTCTTCGCTAGACTTACAGCTCTATTACATCGTAGCAAACGGTTGTCGTAAGTTAAGCAACATCGAGCAAGGTTAAAACGTTTGAGAATACCAGGTGCGCTAATAAATAACGGCTCGGAATTCGATTTTCTAGAGCCTAGTCATAATTCCTACTGGATCCATTATATTCACTTATGCGAAAATATCCATAAGAAATGTACGAAACTAGCTCTTCTTTCTTCATTTATCCATCACACCCAGATGGTGCATAGGGCAGCGACATTTTGTTGCTGTTTCTGTAACAAACTTTTTCCGGGGCAGGGTTGTTAACCCTGCACCCAAACCCCAAACCTGGAGGACCGGTGGACCATTCTTGGTCCTTAAGTTTACAGCACCTGGTATTCCCAAATGGTCATCCATTAACTACTGACCAGGCTCGATGTTGTTTAACTTCGGTGATCGGACGGGAACAGGTGTATTCAACACGATATAGCCGTAGACACCTTTCTTAGCTACGGGTTTATTAGGACTTGAAAGTACAAACACACAGGAAAATTTCACTAGAAACAACAAAAAAAGATTGCTATGTGATGTCAGTTCTTCAATACGGCAGTGCTGGACAATATCATCGAAAATGAGGACAAAACTGGAAGCAGCGGAAATGTGGTTCTACAGAAGGATGCAGCGGATATCGTGGACTGAGTATGCAAGCAACGATGAGGTGTTGGAAAGAATAGCAACAAAAAGGAAATTAATACTGAGCATCAGGAAGAGATAACTGAAGTTCCTGGGACATGCAGTGAGGAAGGAGAGCCTGGAGAACCTGATACTGAGAGGACAGATAGAAAGAAAAAGACAGCGGATAACATATTTGCAGGGCCTGATCAGGTGGATGACGGAACGGGGGTTGCGAGGTGTAACAGGAGCAAACATACTAAGAGCCACAAGGGATAGGGAGACGTGGAGAACCATGATCGCCTACGTCCTGACGGGACAGGGAACATAGAAGAAGCAGTAATTCATTATCTTCAAAAACTTCTAAATATTTTCTGGGTTTAAATAACCCAGAAAAATTATAATCCGTCCCAACCAATAATTCTCCCTATATATATATATATATATATATATATATATATATATATAGTGTGTGTGTATGTGTATCTCGCACTGAAAATTTTATTCAGTTATTTCCGCCAGATTATAGACGAAGGAAGTTTAGGTTTGAAAAACTATAACAAGGTAAATAACTATTCCATATATCCTGAGTAAGTAATGTGAATTAATTGGTAGGATCAGTAGAAAGCCGGTATATTGGCCCGAGATGTGGGGAGTTTATAAAATACGACTTCATAATTTCAGTGTTAGTCGACTTAGAAATGGAACGGACACAAAACTGAAAAGTAGCCATCTTTTCTAATGCTGCTCTGAAAATTTCTCGTTATAAAGCTTTCAAAAATATTAAAATGGTCGAATATTTGACAGAAGGTAATGTGCGTTGTGATGCGGTGGATATCGTCTCGGAACGGGAAATCGAAGAGCAGAATTCGAATTCAAGTAGTATTCACTTCGAGTATTAACCAGCCGCTTTTACCACTGGGTTAAATAGCAGGACAGATTTGGTTCTATTGTCTTGTTTGGGAACCAGTCAACCGCAGAAAGTAATTGCAACCTACTGCGGTAATATTTTCTGCCCAGTCAGTCATTTATGTCAATCTATGATCGCCCAAGCGTGTATCACGTATGACACTTAACCAACCGATATTTATCATGTAACCAGCAGTTGAAATTAGAAACTCCCTCCCTAGACAGACTTTTGCCTGTACCCCCACCAAAAATAAATATAAATATATATATATATATATATATATATATATATATAGTCATCCGCAGACAGATCTGTTTCGCTGTATCACAGCTCATCATTACGGTTAGACAGCCGATTGCTTTTTACCTTGGATTGAAAAAGGGACCGAATTGGCGTCAGTCGGCGATTCTACCTCTGAGCTACGGGCGATCGGTAGAAAGAGGCAGACTTTTTAGCGTGTATATTATCATTATACACGCCCAATAGCCGAGAGTGTTCTAATTTATTGCTGACTTATATATTCAGATGTTTTAGAGGAATACATGCCTATTTTGTACTTAGCCGTATGAACTGGTTAAAGAAATCATTTTGGATTATATTTTTTGAGCGAGTGAATATGGAGATCTGGGTTTTTTGAAAAATATTTTTCCAGATATATGTTTAAGTACTTAAACCATAGCTGTTGCGGAGAAGAAATAGTCATACTTTTCTCAGTGTTATTTGCGCGTAAATGAATAACAAACTCGCCTGGAATTCGAACTTGGCTCTTCGATTCGTTAAACAGTTTATAATCTTTAAACCGCACGTAGATCTTTGGAATTCATTTGTTCATTGCACCAGTATTTTTATTGTGTAATTTACTGCCAGAAATGCTTTTGGATCGTGTATATAATGTTCTGCGAGCAATGTGGCTACTTTTCATTTTTTTTTTTTTTAATTGTTCTAAACCATTCTAGACTTATGTCTCATCATAAACTTCTCATTTTCCAATTCGTCGTCGTTTTGTCATTTGTTTTGTATTTCCTAATATTTGCTTGGCGTCTCTATGCCTTAAGCGGTTAACTGGTGTATAGATTTACCTCGTCCTGACGTCAAAAGTCTTTCTACTCGAATTACTATTCTGCTTTTTTTTTTCTTTCATTTCATTCTCTTTCCAATCATCGCACCGCTTTCCTGCACTCCCATGCTATCCATATAATTCTTTTGTTATCATTCATCTCTCTTTCAGTATTCTTTATGGTGTTTTGAAAATTTTAAAGGAATAATAAATTCTACTTTTTAGAAAGGCGTTAACGATAACGAGCCTAACTTTGAAAAGCTGGATGTCAGTTCGAGAGCTGTTATTTTAGCGGAGAAATTTACGAATATAAATGGCGGCCACTTTTGAGTAACACAAGGAATAGTGTTGATTGTATATACGAATTTTATTATGAAAATTCGTCTTAGCCTAAAATTCTTCATCGCATTAATAATTAGACTCCCTTTTATGTCTTGACTTTTCTTTCTGAGCTAATTGTAATAATGAAGAAAAATTAACCATTCGATTTTTGTGTCAAATTTACATCCAAATTTAGATTGACAGACCGACGAGTACATCGAAGAAGGGTTAAAAATTGCACAATCTTGAGTTATTTCCTTTTGTGAAATCCAAGCACCGTAGATTAACTTCAACCCACCCCTGGGGAGAGGTATGAATTAGATAGGGAGAGAAAAGAGTTAAATATTACTCATCAATTTGCAACCTAACTCATACGTTTCAATGAACTCAAATTTCTTACATCATTCTAACATTATCCGTTATTGTTAGTATTTCATTAATCCTCTTTGTGGATGTCTGGGTGGTGTAATTGTTAGCGGCTCGGAATGAGAAATCCGAGAACAGTGATCGAACTTCAGTGTGAATATAATTACTTACATGCAAGTATACTTGGCAGAAGTATAACTCCATCTTCTGCAGCTTTATGAAAAAGATTTTTTTTAATCATATCACACCGAGCAAGGCGGTAACGCCACTGATGTGCAGGGGGCTGCGTAATAGAGAGAAGATTGGAAAGAGAAAGCCGGAAACCAGATCCTAAACAGGGAACAAGGGATGAGCCTCTTCACCTGTTCAATAGACGTGGGTGGAGTGTGAACCGGGCGATAGATCTATATGTAATATTCACTCGTAATAAAAAAAAGAAATGTACAATCCAGAATGTTTTAAATATCCTATAAAAGATTGATAAACTGTAAAGAAACAAATCAATCATTGATTCTGTCTGCACATTATATAATTGTTTTATAGCACAGGGATTTTGTAGACTCCCCGTTTTATATGTGCTATTTTGGTAAATACCGCTATCAATGCCAGGTTGAATGAAGATGGAGGAGTTCTTGTGTTGATGGTCAAATTGTAATGTATCGATTCTGATTAGCTAGATATAAGATAGTTGGTGTTAACCAGCCTCCTCCTCCTCCTCTCACCACTCTAAACCTTATGCCAAATATGTTCCTTTTTGAACAATATAAGTATACTGTATACATTTTTTTATTTTCTTTCTGATTTTGTTTGCTTTGTAAATAGGAATACTTCATTCTGGTAAGAAAGTTATTCATATTTCTAAAAATGGTAATATTCCAAGCGTAGGGTAGATATGAACAGTACCAAATGTATGGATACCCAGTGAGAATCGATATCGCTACTCTGCCGTAATTGTTCTAGCGAGACAAGGTTGATAACCAATACACCAATTCGAGGTTCTTCTATGTGCCCTGTCTCTTCAGGACGCAGGCGATCATGGCTCTCCACGTCTCCCTATCCCTTGTGGCTCTTAGTATGTTTGCTCCTGGCAACCCCCGTTCCGTCATCCACCTGATCAATCCCTGCAAATATGTTATCCGCTGCCTTCTGCTGCCTCTCCTATCTGTCCAGTCAATATCAGGTTCTCCAGGCTCTCCTTCCTCATCGCATGTCCCAGGAACTTCAGTTGTCTCTTCCTGATGCTCAGCATCAATTTCCTTTTTGTTGCCATTCTTTCTAACACCTCGTCGTTGCTTGCATGCTTAGTCCACGATATCCGTAGCATCCTTCTGTAGAACCACATTTCGGCCGCTTCCAGTTTTGTCCTCATTTTCGATGATATTGTCCAGCATTCACAGCCGTATTGAAGAACTGACATCACGTAGCAGTCTAGAACTCTTCTTCGTTTCTATTGAGATTTTTCTGTGTGTTAGTATTTTGCTCATCTTCTGGAACGCGTCCTTTGCCATGCCAATTCGCCTTCGGATCTCCGTGTCGCACTTTCCATCTCCTGTTAGAACACTTCCTAGGTACTTAAATTCTTGTACTTGTTTGATTCTGTTATCCTCCACCTGTATTTGGCATTTTGGGTTGTATCTTTTGCTGATGACCATCCACTCAGTTTTCTTAAAGTTTATTTGTAGTCCCTTCTTGTCACTCTCCACTGCTACTTTCTGTATGAGGTCTCGTAGTTTCCTTTCCGTGTCCGCAATCAGCACTGTATCATCCGCATATCTTATGTTGTTCAGATCGTGGCCTCCAATAACAAATCCTGGCGTGTCATCTAGGGTCCTCAAAATATTCTCGCTGTATGGGTTGAACAAATCCGGTGAAAAGGCACATCCTTGTCTTACGCCTTTACCAAGCGATTTCCTAAGCGTAGTTTAGATATAGTCCAAAAGTGTGGACTATTCAATTGTAACTGATCTAGTGCGACAAGGTTGATAGCCATTACACCACGTCAAATATTCTGACTGACATTTTGTGATGATGACTGGTTGTCTAAATCTAAATTGTCATACTCCGGGCCGCTGCTAGGAATGGCGGGGACCCTACTCTAGAAAAGCAAAAAAAATAAGTACCTTTCTATTTCGTGTAGTATGCTCGTCTTTAACCAAAAATGAAACATTTAAAGCTCGATATACAGAAATTTGAGAGAATACGAACATTTTACCTTTTTTTTTTTTTTTTTTTTAATACAAAGGCAATTATAGACCTACTACTTGTGGTGCAGCGGATATCGACTCGGAACGACAAATCGAGGAGTCGAGTTCTAATTCTACTTGAATTACTTGCATTCACTTACGCACAAATACCCTTAGGAAAGGTATTAATCAGTCTCTTCCCTCCAGTTATAAGTTAAATATCAGGACAGATTGGGTTCTATAGCCTTGGTCGGCACCCAGTCTACTACAGAAAGCAATGGCAATCTACTGCGGGATAATTTTCTGCCCAGTCAGTCATGTCTCTTTCGAGACATGATCGCCTAAGCGTGTATGGCACTTAACTTACATATAGGTCTTATAAAAGGCTTTGCAAATTTTCAAAATATTTTCATGGTCAATGTTTCTAGTGATAAATTTGCCAGATATTTTAGTCTTTTCTGTGACTGTTGACCGTATTTATTTTTATCAGTTTTAGTTTTAAACAACTTTGATCTGAAGCGACAGTTACAGACATTGTATAGTAAATCCTCAAAGCAATAAAAACATTAGGAAATGCTGTAAATCAATTGGTTACTGCCAGATATTCTAACAGTGCATGAGGCTTAATGTTACTGGATGGAATAAAAGTTTTAGAATTTTCAAGTTATTTAACCAACAAATAGCCATTTAAAGTCTTTAGTTTTTCATTAACTACCTCCAGTGCTCAGTTTTATTGTAGCGTCTGTTAAACCGCTTCAAGGTCTGCTGTGTGTTTCTTATTTACACTTGCTGTGTACTTTGAAAGTTATTTAGAACTGCAAATACTTTTACGTATATTAATTAAAATCTACACTATGGACTGAATGGCTCGATCTAGCAATAAGTTGAAGCACTGAACTCTAAAGGCTTCGTTTGGATCATCTTTTGTCTCGTGAAAAATTGTCTCAGCTATTATTGAACAGTTTCAGCTAATTCATTGGCACCTTATAGAACAACATTAAGACCGTCCTTTCTATAAATTCTTAGCCATGATTGTTTTTTTTTTTTTTTCAAATTATTTAATGCTTTCATCAATTATTTAATGCTTTCATCAATGTCATTTGTTTCTTCTTGCAGTTCCTTGCTTGCGCAGTTAACTTTAAAAATATCAAAAGCAAAAACAAAAATTGTACATTTTCAGCTGGTTTGCTAAAGATTCAGCTTCTTTTAGCTTTGGCTCATCTGTTACCTCTGATATTTTCAAAAGGTGCATTATACACTTCAACCTGATAACGAATAGCTTTAACACTATCAATCCGACAGGAAAGACCTTAAAGAGAGTGTGACAATTTTTGGAGGGTATTTGGTTTTCATTTTTAGCTATCTTAGATTTGGAGAGTGCTTTTTTTCTAGTTGCCACCTAAATATTTACGCCCTTTGTCTTGATCTCCACTTGTGCTTGCCATAAGGCAAGCACAGGTAGAGATGCTTATTTGTTTTTTAGTAAAGACAATGACAATTTGAAAAAAATTAAGAGGGGGGGAAAAAAAAGGAAGAAAATTTTAAGGATGAAAAAAAAAACTTTCATATTAAGAAAGAACGACCGAAATGTTTCCACTTTAGGTTATAATTCTATTTCGGTTGTTGTCTTCTCGGGTTTTTACGTATTTGTGGTGAACATGGTCCCAGACGAGGCAAGAGGCTAAAGGTTGCTTATGTCATTTGTGGTCGCGAAGCGGGTGCTGGACGAGCCAAAAATCATGGCGGCAAAGCTTAGAATGACTGTACGCGTGCGCAGGAACACCGAAAAGGAGGCTCACACGTATGCAAACCATGGACGGCTCGAGAGAGTAGTAGTCTAAATTTGACAGTCGAGGGTCGTGTGCGACCTGTCGAAGGAGACGGACCGTTAGCGGAAGAAGTCAAAGAAATTCGAAGATATGTCGTAACATGTTCAGAAAGCAAGGACGGCGAATTGAACCAGCGGTATCTTGACTGGTACAAGTGACGTTGTAACAATAGAAACTTGTTCAAACTGCAGGATTTGACAGCAAATTCTCGATTTACGCACGGTAAAAATCTTATGAAATATTTCTTGTGATCAAGCTTACTATCACCTTTGATGAAGAGTCCACGCACAAACACACACATTGTGTGTGTGATAAAAAATGACAAGGTTTTATGGTTAAATTTTTTTGTCATTTTTCATGTGATTTTATGAGGATAAGTTTATAAAATTCATGTCCTCAAAAAATCATAAAATTACACAAAGAACTTAACCATAATACCTTATATCATTTTAATGAAAACTTCAAAAGATTACTGCCTAAATATACAATTTATTTTATATAGTTTAATTTGTTCAAACTTGTATTCATTTTATTGCCATATTTACGACATTGTTTTGGCTGCTATACACTCTTCAGGAGATTGGAATTTCCAACTGAACCTTTTATTTCAAATCACTAGGTTAATTTTTTCTTGTTTCAGAGTCATGCTAATTCTGGATTTTTTAGTTACCTCCCTTTAACTTAGACGGAGCAGTGGAAAAAGTGTTGGTTAGATCCAGTGAACTGACCCAAAGAGTTGCGAGTTCAATACCTAGTTATAGCAGGTACCTTAACTCCGTTTAACTCAACTCCAAGACAATTACTGACAGTTAAATAAGGAAAAGAGAAACTAATCTTGAAACAGTAAAAGTCTTATAATTAAAAGAAAAAAAAAACAATTACACAGATTTCTGCAATTTTAATCCATTATTACTTACAATAAACTCTAGTAGTAATCCTTAAAATTAAAATTTAGTATTATGTCTCTAAAAAGATTTATTATAGGTTTTTTGAATATGTAAGAGAGGAAAGCAGCAAGATAGTGAAAAGAAAGCTTACTAAGAGTTATAAAGGATAAGAAGCTGTGGAGAGTCATGATCATTTACATATTGACAACACAATATGGAATATGAATCTGGTATTAATTGTAAGTTCATATCTATAATCCACTAGCAGTATAGGCCGGCGTTGCTCGGGTGTAATGAAAGTTTGAAAACTATTCCATGTTTCTGGAGCTCAGACTCTAAACGTTGGCACGAAAGACAAAGGTTTCCAGTTAAAGCAAAACCGTAGAAAAATAAATGAATCTAAGTAATTTTTTTATTTCCTGGTATCGATTTATTTATTTATATATATATATATATATATATATATATAATCGATTTTCTGCATTATTGTAAGAACTGAAACCTTGCAACTTCTGAATATCGTATCTTATGCCTTTGTCTATGAGTGTATCAAATTTGATTAAAATCGGACCACTCCTATAACCCGATTTTTTCAATAATCGATTTTCCATATTTATCGGGGGGTACCTGGACACTAGCTAAGAACACTCGCAGACGATTATAGTACAACTCTAAATTTTCAAGAAAATCAGTTCAGCCGTTTCGGAGTCTATAGGTAACGGGGACACACACACATACAAAGTTCCATTTATAAATAAGTTTAGATTAACACTCAGCCTTCCACAAAAAGGGAGTAGTGAGCATGAACAGTTTCATAAACAGGGTGCAACCGATAAACGGTCGTCTAAATTACAGGATAACACTGGCATCTCATTTTAACATTTATTTACTTATAGTTGTAATTTCTAAAAAATTAACTTTTGTGAGAGAGAAATATGCCTTGGGATTAGAGTTTAATTCGTTCCAAGACCGAGCTCTTAAAAAGACTCAACTTCCATGGAATTTAAAAGCAATATTTCTGATCTTTTTAATGCAAAATGACAAAACAAGAACACAACTGAACAGAAATGCTTCCAGAGCGATTTGAACTCTCAAAGCTCGGCACACACTTCAACTGACTGATGCTTAACCGAAACCGGCTTGTACTTCAAGGCAAAATATCGACCGATCTCCGCTTCGTATTTAGGCACACTTCTAGATCAAGTGTGCGAGAGATATGCGTTGTAGTGCAGTAGATATCGGTTCGGAACTAGAAATCGGAGAAACGAGTTCGAATTTCAGTTGATGTCATTGCATTCACTTACGCGCTAATAGTCTTTGGAAAAGTATTACTCGTCTCCTTCCTCCATCTATGGGTTAAATAAGGCAGATTGGATTCTACAGGCTTGGTTGGCAACCGGTCAACCGCAGAAAGTAATAACCTACTGCAAGAAAAACTTTTACCCACTCAGTCATGCTTTTCTCGAGACAATCATCCATGTGTGCATCACGTATGGCACTCACTGGCAGTGTATGTGTATATATATATATATATATACATACATACACACACAGAGATCTTACGGTATATCAACGTTAATAATGCATTGAAGGATGGCAAGATTTTTACAATAGGTTCGTATTAATAAAACATGATTTGTAAGAAATTAGCAGGTTTCAGCGACATGTTTTTGTAAAGACGGTTTTCTCTAGAGTCAGATGTATTGCTACTTTAGGGTGGTTAACCATTTGCTCATATCTGGAACCATAACAGGTGCTACCACCACGAGTCAGAGTGGACTTGAGAACAGCAGGTAGTTACATGCTCCTCACAACCTCCCAGTCACATGCCTTGTTGCAGGATACAGTTTATCGTCACACTGAAGACTTGTGTGTGTGTGCGC
Organism: Ascarosepion bandense; assembly: GCA_037127315.1. NCBI lineage: Eukaryota > Metazoa > Mollusca > Cephalopoda > Sepiida > Sepiidae > Ascarosepion > Ascarosepion bandense. The sequence continues at coordinate 3,158,247 of JBBBDQ010000851.1, forward strand.
GCACACACGCGTGTCTGTGATGCTTCCTCTACAACAATTCTCTGGTAGAAAGTAATTAAACAATGAGAAAAAGCTAAAAAGAGATTAGATGTAGGGCTAAGATTCCATTGATTAATTAGGCTTAATGATTCGCTCCAATGTCCGACATATTTTGATTAAAACAAAGTGAGTAAAATACATTAGCATATTTTTCTCATTTTTGGCCTTTTATTGAAATAAATGTGAGTCTCAAAATGTTCGTAACATTTACATCTTATGTGCCGTGTTTTTTCAGGACGTGGATGGCCAAGCTCTCCACAACATTTAATCCTTCCGAACAAATTTTGTCTTTTTAGTATTCTTTCAAGCCCCTATTCTGCTACACATTTAAACAAAATAGGTTACACGCTGTCTTTCTTTGCTCTTTTGGCCATCTATATTCCAGCGAGTGTCAAATTCTACAGAATTTGACGTTATTTTTTAAAATCATTTCACCCCAAGCAAGGCATTCCACTGCCATTATTGCGCAGGGGGGTTACCTAGGTGAAAGTGATGAGAGTGGTTAGATATAGGAAATGTCAGAAGGAGGGTGATAGACGGGTAAGGATGTTCTTGAGAATGGATGCAAGTTAGTGTGTTAGGGGGTGTTTATTGACCTTACATTTAAACTCCTGGAGATTGTAGCTGTCGGGGAAGCAAGTATGTGGAAGGGAATTCCACAGTCGGAAAGTGCGAGAAAAGAAGCTGATGGACTAGAAATTGCCGTTACATTTTATTGGTTTAACTGTAAAAGGGTGGGACCTAGTTGCTAATCTAGTATCTCGTACAAATTCGTACCTAGAGGGCACCAGTGATCTATGTTCATCGGAGCAGAAGCCGTGAATGTATAGAAGAGGCACATGGAAGCCACGTCACGTCGTTTAGAGAGCGACTGCAGGCAGTCAACCAAGTCGGTATCGATCACATTACAAGACATTTGCTGTCTAATTCTATATGATTTGTTTCTTCTAACAACTTCCTCACTGCCCGCACGGTCTGTCCAAGTTATTAACATCCGTCAGTTGAATCACATCTGTTGCCTAAAGTGGCCTCTTCATATAAGTATATTGTCCAGCATTCATTGAAATATAAGGTACTATATATCAATACTTTGTTTCCAACAAATTCTGTTAGGTTGCCAGACAAAGATATAGAACCCATCTACCGGAGAAATCATGGCAACTTACTGCGGGAAAATCATCTGCCGAGTCAGTCATGTCCATTTCGAGACCTGATCTCATGTACCACGTATAGGACTATCAGAGCGTGTGTAAAAAAATAAGTTATACGATTCAACTTGGGTTGACGTCGGGATGAGTCTCTGAAGTATGAGAAAATGTAGTCCCGGAAAGATAGGCACCCGAGGTTAAACAACGATTTGATGTTTTTCATTATCTTCTCTTGTTTCTTATTAAGTGTTATGGCGTAACCGTTTTTGTGGAGTTTGTTTTTAAGTAGAGGTTCCCCTTTGTGGTTCGATTATTCTTCGTCGCCAGTGTTATGACCGAAGGGTCATAGAAAGAACGCGGACCCAGATATAAGGTTCAATAGCATATTCTCGGAAAACGTAGTACAAAAGTAAACGTGGACTGGAGAGTACTTTCTTCCACTGCGTCCTGACTCACTGTGGCTACCACTCAGTGACTCCTCAGTGTCTGTGTCCCTCAGAGTCCATTTGTAGGTAGGTTCCCACAATATCAAGTCACGTCTTGTTCAACTTGTCGACCATCATGTACCGTGTCTTCTCAGGACGTACTTAATCATGGCTCTGTATAATTTCCTGTTCTTTGTAACGCTTAATAAATTTTGCCTTTTTGATATTTCTAAAACCTGTTTCGCTATTTACTAAGGTTCACTAAATGTTATACGTTGTTTTCCTCCATCTCTCTTGTCTCCCATCTAGCATTTGAGTAGGTATCAAAGTTTCCAAGCTCTCTTTCTTCATTATCAACCAGGGAAACTTAAAGTCTTCCTGATAAGTTTTTTTGTACCCATTTTCTCAAACCCCATCGTTTCTCTCATTTCGGTTCATTTTATCCTCAGCATCCTCCTGTAGAGCCACATTTCTATTGCCTCAGTTTTTTTCCATGTGAGTAAATTGTACAGCATTTTGTTTGCCTTGTTCTGTTGATTAATACTATTCTTTTCGAATGCGTCTATGTCTATCCCAGTGTAATGTCCCTGATGCACACACGTTAAAACTAGTATCGACGGACCCTGGATTCGAAAGAGTGTGTGTGTGTGTGTTTGTGTGCGCGCGAGCGTGTGTGTGTAGAGAGGGGGGCACTGGGGTGGCCGAGAGAAAGAGAGAGGCGAAATAAGGCATTTACGAGCTGACATAAATTGATAACAATTTAGCAATAAACAGATGGCCTTGCGAAACGTGAGGGAATTGTTTCTTGTTGTCTGTAGCTTTTCTTTTCTCTTTCTCGGAGAAAAGAGAAAGGATCGACCAAAATTGAAAATTATCGGTAAATTTTGGAAAGAAACCACCCACATAAGGATGTAATTGTAATTAACGCTTGCAGGTGAATGTATAAAGTTAACATAATTGCGTCTCCCAAGCTTCCAGGATGGCGTTAAAAAAAAACAAACAAAAAACTGGTAATCTAAGCCAGATACCTGAAATTGACGTTAAATTTTAATGGAGAGACATTCTGATCACTTACCACTCCACGCCATATTGAAATGGTTTCAACAAAACCAACAGATTTGAAAATTAAACTAGTGACGAGCAGATAGTCAGCAGAGATACATCAGACAGATGAGAGAACGCGTGAAGTGAAGACGCGGACAGTTCTCTTTCACAAGCTAGTAACATGAAACATCGCTTATAGGCAAAACCCCGAGGCAGGGGAGCATAAAGACACTATTACTTCTGACAACAGACATAGTACAAATATTTATTTGCGAAGTTTAAAAAAAAGTTGGATTATATTTTTAACTTTTCATGAACAAAAAATGACGATATAATCATTAGTTCACATAAAGTGAACTTCGCTACTGCCTTGTTATTTTTTGTCGAGCATTGCACCACGAAGACGACCGTCCATTTTTCCTCGGGGCGGAATGGAAGTGAACAGTTGCAGACTCAGATGCGACTAACTTAGGTAACGCACGCAATCTACACCGTGAGACCGAGGGGTTATGGCGTCACACAATGCGCCTTTCAGATTTCAGTATTCCTATATAAGTCCACCGTTAAAACACTGACATATTTTGGTAGCCTCGATTAGTAATTTGCATTTTGGGTTCATCCTTTTGGTAACAGCCTGTCTTCATGCAGTTGTTTAATTCTTTCTTCACGCTTTTCTTCACACTGAGGCCAGATGTGGCACAAGGCCGATTTTTATGTGGAAAAATCACAGCCCGTAAGTTTGAGCAAATATTCATTATAGAATTGTAAGGTCAGGTTGCATTAGAAAGGTCGAGCTGCAGTCTCTTTTCTCACAGACGGGACTGTCCTTCGGTATAGCCTCATCTGAGATTCCCTCAGCACGAAAGCAGTGAATCCGACAAGGTTGTGATATTATTTCTTAACCTTGCCCCGTTATCCACTTATTCAAACCCCGTCGCGTCAGGCGTTACTTTCTCTTGTGTCTTTCCCAATGTCTCATGAGTAACATATTCGCCAAGCCGCCCTTCTTCATTATATGTTCCAGAAACTTCAACTGTCTCTTCTTGATGTTAAATTTCCATCCTCTCCAAAACCCCTTCCTTTCTCATGTTAGGTCTATGGTAGACCCAACATAATTATCCTTAGCTAAGTATTACCTCGCAAATATTATGTATATCCAAAAGCCTGCTAAAGAAGCTCGTTACGATCTATCTTCGGGATAAAATTATTTTACTATAGTATTTTAAATGTTTAGAACTGTCTTAATCGAACTGAGAACTGTGGATCTACTATCAACAAATTTTGGATTTTACGATGTAGTGGACATGACCTATCTTCTCGACGAATGAGGCACAAAAGCGCCTGTATAATACACAGTTATATAAATTACTAAAGAGGCAGGAAAATTTACATAATGAATAGTCTCAGGAACACAGTTTTCTGACCGGAATATGTCAGTCAGTTAAGTGCCATACATGATACACGCTTGGGCGATCATGTCTCGAAAGAGACATGACTGACTGGGCAAAATCCCGCAGTAGGTTGCCATTGCTTTCTGCGGTAGACTGGTTGCCGACCAAGGCTATAGAACCCAATCTGTCCTGCTATTTAACCCATAACTGGAAGGAATAGACGGATTAATACCTTTCCCAAGGGTATTTGCGCGGAAGTGAAAGCAATGAATTCAGCTGGAATCCGAACGCGGCTCCGAGTTCTCGTTCCGAGCCGATATCCAATGCACCACAACGCACATCCTCAAAAACCTGTTGTCCGCAAATACCTCAGCACAGTCCGGACTGTAACTGGAGAATTGTGCGTGAATATGTACATAGCTGCAGTACTCTGATCTGATACTTGTAAAAGGTATCAAATGACGGGAATAGTCGAGTATTTACTGGAGCGGTACAGGGAACCGATTATGTATCCAGTCTCTTTAGCGAGGTCTCGTTAGTACGAAACCCACTTGATGTCAGGGTTAAGTTTGAGTCTCGATACGTGCTTAAGACCAATCCCACCCCCCGAAGAAATATCCGTTAATCGCGATTGCTGATAGTTCTGGGTCCGATCGACGATAATGGAATATCACTATTTTGGTTTGCAAAGTGCCCCACTCCGAGTTATTAATGTTTAGGTCAAAGAAGAGAAATTGCTAATCTCTGGTCAACTAGTGTTTTGAGGTGCATCCGTATATCGTTCTATCATCAGCCGAAATATTCACAAATGATCAGTTTTTGCTCTTAGATCATTTGTGGTGTAGAAAGCGAGTTGAAAATAACTTGAAGTTTGATGTCTGTTTCCGAAGTGAACTAAAAACAAACAAAAAATGTATGAACTACATATGCTAATATGAAATTTACCTATCGCGATAGATTAATAACAGAATACAGAAAATGACAAATCCAAAAACTTAGACATAGTGAAAGAGGTTTTCCAAATAAAAATATAATTAGAATCAAAATGTGTTGAAATGTCCTATAATGTCTAAAGCATAGGAGATTGTATTTTGAACAATTTATATAGATTAAGAATCTCTTGCAAGTGATAGTAATCTAAGAAATACAATGAACATATGAGCAACGAAGAATACTTTCGGAAAAGAGGAACCACTGGGAAACTTGTATATACAATCAGAAAAAAAAAAACGCTGACAATCCTGGGACACAATGTGAAATGACGTCTTAGACATGTAGGGATAAGAAATTAAGAACTAAAAGCATTGTGGAAAAACCCAACTAAGAAAAATTCACAAGTCAGTGCAAAAAGCAAATTCTGAATCCTGATTGAATTAAAAACAGCAAATTCATATATGATATTTTCACGCCTACATGTGAAAAGCTTCGCTGGAGCAGGCATCATAAGTTTAACTACTTAAACCACGACACTAACCTTTTGGTCAGTCGACATGGGAGCGGTTAGCTAGGACCTTGTGGCAATGTTATGAAATAAATTTCAAGAAGCCGACCCGGACGCAGGGCACGTCAGTTTCATTCGACATCTAATTCTTTTTTTTTTTTTTACTCCACGCTGAGAACAAATGGACACGTTAAGTACAACTTTGTTTTACCACCCCCCCATCTCTCTCTCAACCTGTAGCGACCTACTAAAAAGGAACGAAGACTACATTCTGCTACTACACAACCATGAACTCTAAACTTCTGCAGACATCTTAAATACTTACATTACTACTACGAACACATTTTTTTTACAAGTCTTGATACGCATAATTTTATCACTGAATACGAACTCTACCCTTAACTTAATGTTTTGAATTGCACATTAATTTCTATGAATTCTTATTCATTTCTTTTAATAAATTTCTATTTTAACATGAAAAATGTATATTTTATTCTGACACTTATTCCATACATTCCGATCGGCAACCAACCTAACGAAAACCTGATAATTCTGGATAAAACTTGTAAGCTGTAGGGAGTTCGGTTAAGTCTGACAAGGCCGAATCAAAGAAACCTTAACCAGCTCCATATAGCTTCAGACACGCACAGTGTATATTAAATTAAAAGTAAAGATAGACAGTAAGTCAGCTAGTTAACGAATTTTAGTGAATGGATTACTGTATCGAAAGTGAAAAATCACCTACCTCGAAAAAGAGTTCGTGTTTTGTGCCTGGTTTGCCGAAGAAAACAATGTTACTGAAAATTGATAGCGGAAAAAAAAAAAATTAAAAACTATGCTGATTTTCTTTCCTTCCTGCTGGCGTGCCCAAACAGAAAAATCGCTGGGTGAAAAAAAAAACAAAAAAAAGCGTTTCTTGCGCTTACTGGGAGATATTTTTTGGATCTTATAAGATAAAGTACGATTTTTTGATCTTGGTGAGAGAAAGCGTGATTTTCGCTGTTGCGAGGAGAAGGCTGAATTTCTGACTCCGTTTTTGTTACTACGTTGACTGCTGCAATGTTCACACTAGTTCTGCGATTGAACTTTATGTTGGCACACATTTTTTTTCTATTTCTATTACAGAATTCAAAGAAAATAAAACTTAGAGCAACAGAAGAGAAGTTACAGTGAGCTATAATCGCCCGAGTCCTGAAAGAACTTGGTACATAAAATATTTTCTCATTTTGGTATTAAGAATATGATACCATCGTTCTAGAAACGGTGTCAAAAGAAAAAAATCAGACAGACAAAATCATTTTGGCGTGAAGTTATACCTAATCTAACTTCCAATTCAGTGATTATTCGATCGCTCACTGTCAAATCATGCAGAAAAACCGGATCTCGTTTGATCACCCAAGTTAAGCAATATTGAGCCCGACCAGATGTAGAGAACACTGCGTAATAGAAACCCGGATATAAAATCGGTCGGACATGGGGATAAATATTTTATTACTATTTCAGTCCCAATCAAGGCAATAAAGCCACTACAATGTAAAAGTGAGTGAGTGGACAGTATAAAAGAGGGTTATTATGAGGAGAGAACAAAAGAACATGACTTAAGACAACGATCGATATTGATCTTAAATTTGACTGAAATCCAAGAAGCCAGAAGAGCCTTCCACAAGCAAGATCTTATAGAACTTACAGCTTGCGATTTCAACTAAACCTATCAGCCAATATAGTACTGAGCTTAAATTTATAAAATTTCGGTACTAGAGCGGAAAGCTCATCAGTAAAATTTACATGAAAGTTGTTACTGAAAAAGCTACTGGATGGCCGTGGGGGTGCGTCCCAAGCTGATATACCAGGTCAAGACTCAGTTGCTGTGGAAACCGTAGCAGCAATTGTTCATATTAATCACTAAAATCTACGTGTCTAAGACAGGTTTTTTTTTATCCTTGTCAGCTGTTGAAAATATAGTTATTATTTACAAGACCAAATCTCTATTCCACAGCAAAATCCTATTCAAACTTAGGGCTAGTTTTAATCTTTCAGTATTTATTTTTCTAAAAACATTTTAACGACGAATTATATTATTATTGTGTTTCTGTCCACTCCCCTGTTTTTCTTGACACTTATTTTAGGCGATTCTTTGCTGTTTCTTTCCTTTTTCCGTTTTTTTTTTGTCACGTGGAAAAAGTGATTAACGATTAATCTTTGAGCCTGTTTAAGAAAACGTTTCTATACACAATGGTATTAGTCGCCGAACAAAAAACTGATAAATTTGATAGACAGACCAAAAGTAATAACAGTTATGATTTGCACATGATAACGACTGTCTTTAAGCAGATGGTAGCAAATGAAAAAGTGTTCGATATGAATGTGTAAACGAAATCGTAAAATGTTTTATTTTTGATAAAATTAATTTTGGTCAAGTATCAGTAAGACAGTTAAGTGCCATATGTGATAAAAGCTTGGTCGATCATGTCTCGAAAGAGAAGATTATCTTGCAGTAGGTTGCCATTACTTTCTGCGGTAGACTGGTTGCCGAATAAGGATATAGAACCCAATCTGTCCTGTTATTAGCTAGAGGGGAAAGAGATTATTATATTATTAATTAGTGGGGGATCAATTTTATATTGTCATGAAGTAATAAATTGATCCCCCACTTTGTAACCAGTAGAAGCTTTAATCATGTTTTCAACAGTTATAGTCAGTCAGTTAAGTGTCATACGTGATACACGCTTAGGCGATCATGTCTCAAAAGAGACATGACTGACATTATCCCGCAGTGAGTTGCCATTCCTTTCTGCGGTAGACTGGTTACCGACCTAGGCTGTAGAACCCAATCTGTTCTGTTATTTGACTTATATCTGGAGGGAAGAGAGATTAATATCCTTCCTAAAAGGTATTTGAGAGTAAGTGAATGCGAGGAATTCAACTGGAATTCGAAATCGGTTCCCCAATTTTTTTTGTTCCGAGCAGATATCCACTGCACCACAACGCACATTTGAGTATAAAAAAAAAGAAAAAGTGGGTACAAAAACGTATATGAAATATTTGAAATTTGGTTCGAGAAAGGGACAAGAAATCTAATTTCCTTTCTTCCAATTGTTAGTCTTCAATAATCTTGGTTGCAGTGCCTCATCCTGCAACAAAGTACCTGTTGCCCGGTTAATAGGACAAAGTTTCTCGTGCAAATTTCAAGGCCAATTTCTTACTACAGTTAGGAAAAAAATCAGTAAACTACTAGAGGGTAAAGAGGTCTACATTAGCATGAATTATTTTGTACCGCTACGAGAAAATTTACCTCCAGGACAATAAAAATTGCGCCTTCGGTATTTATACATTTAAACCAGATAGATCCCGGAATCAGATACTCTTATAATAATATCTTTTAACATATGTAAATTTTGGCTGTGAATGAGGAAAAAAAATACGGACAGAATAGGACGACAGGCAAAATGGTTTCGGTTGTTGCCGTGTGGAAGCAGGGGCGATCCCCTAGAAATTTCTCTAGCTAGTGAGACACTGGAGCGTTTGGCTACCAAGCGCTAAATACGTCTAATTACTTGACGTAAGTAAATAAAGATGTCTTCTGAAGTTGTGAGTATGGGCGCAGAATTGCGCAAGAAAGATCCGTCGAGGTTTCAGTCGGTGCATTCGAGAGGTTAAAACTCTAAAGTGACGTACACTGGAATCGACTGACGATGTGAAGCGTTTCGTCGGCATTTCGGAAGCCGGTTTACAAAAAAGCTTGGTCTCTGGTGAGTTTCAAAGCTATCTGGCTGACTTTCCTCGGCTTTCATCAACTGAAGCGGTTAGCTGCTAGGGTGAGATCACAGAGAGCGAGGTCTACGCGCCATTGAAGAAGGTCGAGAGAAGCAAGTTTCCAGGCCTATATGTTTTCTTTATGAATTGTACTTCGGGCTGTTGCACAACTTTGTCCAATTTTGACTAGTGTTCAACAACTGGTTCCGCCAGGGGTCCGTCTTCGACCAGATCTCCAGGAGCATAGTCACGCTGTTGAGGAACATTTATGTTGGAGAAGGATTTAAATGATTACTAAACACAGAGTTAAAGATTATGGCCATGATCCTGTCGGAGCTTTTGCAGTCAGTTGCTGAAGTTCTGTAGGACCGGTGCAGACTGATTTGATTTTTTGTCCTTCTGTCTTCTCTATTTCTTACTAGTCTCAAAATTTCCACGCCCTCTTTCCTCGTTATGTTCTCTATAAATCAACATTGTAAAACTGTTTCTCACATGTTCAGTCCATGGTATTCTCATCATCCTCTCATAAAACCGCACCTGTTGCTTGTAGTCTTTCCGTCACCTGTAAAGAGATTGTGAAACATTCGCTGCCCTATAGTAAGACTTAAATTACGTAACAGTTTAATCTTTTTTCTAACGAATTTTTTTTCTTAATACTTAGCTTTTATTTTGGGGAAAAAATGTCGCTATCGCAATGCACATTTTGATTTCTTCGCACTTTTTTTTTTAGAAATATTTCCCAGATCCAAAAATCAGGTATGATAATTTTAATCTAATTTGCATGTTGGGCTTTTTGCTAATAGTTGTTAGTAAACTTGAAAAATCTAATCCCTTGATAAATTTTAACTGACACCAAAAATGTTCGAATAATGAATACTGAGTCTTGTGTAATTTAATGGTAAATGATATTAGTAAAGAAAAATAATTTACTGAATATCACTTAGAAATATTTAGCATCTTTGAGTTATTTGGCTTGTGAAAAGTTACAGGCAGTTTCTTTATAAGGAAACATTTGGCATTCATTGACCGAGCAGCCAATACCCCTTACGCTTGAAATTTAAAATTAGCTTGAAATAAATTTTCAGAATATCGGTTTCAAGTCCAGTAGCTTTTATTGCCCTTTACAGTTTTGACGGGAGTTTTTTTTTAATTTTTTTAAATCACATCACCCTAAGCAAGGCAGTCTACTGCCACTAGTGTGCAGGGGGTTACATAGGAGGAAAGTTATGAGAAAGAGTGACAGGTTACAAAGGATGTCAGGAAGTTGGTAAGAGAAGGGCGAGAATACTGATGAGAGTGGAGTGGACGGAGAAAAGAGCATGAGAGAAGATGCAAGTCACTGAGATAGGAGATGACTATTGACTTTACATTTAAATCCTTGGAGATTGTAGGTGTCGAGGAAGCAAGTAAACGAAAGGGAAATCCACAGGCGGGAAGTGCGAGAAAAGCTACTGATGGAGTAGAATTTACGTTTACATTTTATTGATAAAAGCGGTGGAAGCTAGTTGTTAATCTTGTGGCTCGAATAAATTCATATATAGGGGGCACCAGTGAGCGAAGTTCATCGGAGCAGAAGCCGTGAAAGTATTTGTAGAGGAGACACAGGAAAGCCACATTGTGCCGGTGAGAAAGTGACTGTATCTAAGCTACTAAGTCGGGATCGATCACATTACAGATTCTCTGTTGGATAAAATCTTATTTGAAGTGGTGAGGAATATTAAAGCATTGATTATGTCTATCTTCACCTTATGTGTGCTACTGGTAGTACTGAAATGATATGACCAATGTGTAACGATTGATGAACCAAATCTATGGACTTGGTCATTCGTTTTATTTTTCGGTTTCATTTTCGAACTTATTTTATCATTGTTATTTTTTTTATCATAACTTTTACATTTCTATTGATCTTCCAGAATTTCCCGCCCAAATTAGTTACACACCACATTAAAGTTGCTTCCTCTTCCCATCCTTCTTTTCTTCCTTTGTAATTTGCTCGATAAAATCTCCCGTCCGAACGACATTCCGACAGATGAGATGAGACGGTGAAAATCTCTTGGACATAAGCGGCCACAAACCTCTGTGATTTTCCTGTTGAGCTGCGATAAAGACCTCCAGACAACAATCCTATCAACACTATTTCCTTGTTAAACATATGACAATATAGGTCGTTTGTTCGCTAAAGAAATCCGTCTCGTCGAAGTACTGATTTGGCACGCTGGTAATCGTTAACACAGGAATTAGTGACGTTAGATCACACAATCGACACACCAGATAGCTGGAAACTTTCCGATTAAAGGTCAGCTCCTGGTCATTCAGTCTATAATCTTTGGAATACACAAAGTACAAGCAAGCTTCTCGGCCACAAGAAATAAGTTATCGTTGATTTATTTTATATTCTTTAATTAGCGTAACGAAATACTTTAATTATTTTTAAAGTTATGGTAGAGCGTAAAGTTTTTATTAAATACCAGCACTTCTGGGAATCTTTTTTTCAAATTATTACAAAGTTTATTTCGGCTCTTATTCCTTCTTAATTTAGCATCAAGTATTATTCGCTATGGTTTTATGCCATGAGCTGTAAGAATAACAGAAAATGAGTCTTCATTATTTTGAGAGATCACAGTTAAAAAAAGGAAAGCATTTCCTCTACTGTAATCTTTACATTCATCATTCATATGTTCAGTCTGCTTATCGAACAATTATATAAACTAAATATAAGGCCCAACAGCCACTCAAAGTAGATCGTTAGTGAATGAAATATGATAATGCAAGAGTGCAAAATAATGAGTGAATGTTACAAAAATATGGCGCATGGATTTGAGAACTGAAGAATAAGATTTTTGTACTCGGGGAAAACATCCACACAGGTGTTCCTCAAATTTTCATTCCCCTGAAAGAGTTTTCGGAGTGTAACGCCCTTAACGAGAAAATACGTAAAGAATGAGGGAGATTCAACTCTGTGGGCGGATTATTAGCTGTGAAGGTCGGAGCTGGTCTGAACAATACACAAGAAAAAAAAATAGTAAGCTAGCTAACAAAATATAAATACATTTTGTACTTAAATTTTCCACGAGGGCATGCAGGCTAGCATAATGTTTAGAAGACTCAGCAGACTGTTTTGGCGAACAGAGTTTGAATTATGGCCATGACTAATTTTCTTTAATTTTCAATAATCTTTTAAAGACAGTCGTGGATCTCGCTGTATTCTATTTTGCCAACATATTTAAAATTTACTTTTATAATTTTGCTCATATTCTCAATGAAGTTCTTTGGGTTTGAAACTCATTCGTAACATCGCTAAAGATATTGAAAGAATGTTCAGTTCCTTGTATCGCTACAGAAAATACTGAGTGAATTTTTTTAACGGCATATCAAACTGTGGGTTATCTAATGCCAAAAAGGTGGGGGTTTAAAGTAATTTTAATGGTCGGTTATAGTGAGAAGGTTGATTTAGTCAGATTTTAATGAAAGTTTTGTTTTTATTATTTGTTTTAGAAAACTGAATGTCTTCTAGATTTGTATTCAAAGATGTTTTGCTGAGAATTTTTTCCATCGAAAATATTTTATGGTAATAAATTTTTCTTCCAAAATTTATTGTTGACAATATTTTTCTATAAAAGTCTATTTTTATACTTTTATAGTGTTTTGAACCCAGTTTAGGGGTTAACTATTTGCCTGTAGTTGGGACCCTAACATGTGTTATGACTCCGGGTCAGAGTGGACCTGGGAACAGTAATTACGAGGTAGTTCAATGCTTCTCACAAAATCTCAACCAGAGGCCTTGCTGCTGGATGCAGTTTACCGTCATGCCAAGGACCAAGAAAAATACTGAACTCTCACTGTATAACACGATCCCTGGCTGAGTCCAGCCAACCTTTCAGAGCTTCAATCGAATCTGCCCACGTTGTGCTGTTGATCTTGAGGAGGCTGACCAAGACACAAAAGGAATTGGTCTATAATGAAAACTAGATTTAAAACAGCAATGACACGGTGTAGATTATATATATATATATATATCTCCAAATGAACGAAGGAAATAGCGTCTGAAACATTAATTTAAAAGTGTTCAATATAGAAATAAAGCTATGAATATTGATTATAAATTATACTTTAGAACATGTTAAAATTCTAATCTACTACAAATGTGTACATTTTGTTTCAACATTGAAAATAATGTCTCATGTAGCAAATGTTATTTTTTAGAAAGAGATTGGAAATTCACTTCCTTATATTGATAAAATTTTTGTGTGCGAGATAAAGGGAGTAGGGCAAGTGAGAGACCAGAATGGGACATTATAAAAAAGAACAGAGGAAATTAAACAAAGTTGGAAAACGGGAGAGAAAGATTATATATCTCGAACCAGACTACAAACGAGTCAAAGTTAATTGACGCAAAATTATCAGTTGGATGGTGTTTTAGTTGCACGAAAATATTCGTGTTATATTATCTCTATGGGACGATGGTTTATTCAGCTTCCAGCTGGTTGAATTTGGACTGACCGTAATTTTTCTCTTGTGGTAGGCTATTTCAACTTGTCTGCTTCAATGCATCGCTGTTCCCGATTCACTAAATTTCGTTTTCCACCCAAGTTTTATTAAAGACGAAAAACCGGAGTGTAGAAGTTAGGGACGGTATTTCTATTTCTCCTCCCTATATAGGTCTTAGCATCTTGAAATGTGCGTAATATCATTTTACCATTTCGACTTTCAATGGAAAGGAGAAAACTTCCTGTTGTTTTCCTTTTCCTATCAGCTGTCCCGGTAATCATTAAACAGGAAATCCTCGGGGCAGTATTTTGACCCAGGTTCACATATCGTCAAAACCCAGTGACAACGATTTTGACTAACTAGCTTTGATAAATTCGCTTAGTTCTCCAAAAAAGCAATTCTGCAGTCATTGAATTTTTCGCTTGTTATCATTTCGGCTACTTTTCCCGACAAAAATAATTATATTCTCCAATTTTAAAAAAAATCATTTATTGAAATTAATACCAGCCATCAGAAAATAGGATTACAACTAAAATACTCGGTTTTTACAAGTCAGATCCGACCAAGAATGGAAGATTGCTGCGATATCTGATGTCGTAAATGTAATAATATTAGCCGTTTTTCTATAAGGAAACATTAATCGAGAAACCTGTACCTCTTTGAAACATAAAAACATCCTCTTCAAACTTTTTTTTTTATCTCGTAGCTGTTATCAGTTGTTTTTAAATAGTGATGGGTGGTTCCTTCCTAACGTTTAATCTGAAGTTGTGTGAAATGTTTACACCTGAAATAGCGCTACAGAATCAATGTTCAAAGAATGATCTTTACCAAGACCAGGGCTTTTCTGAAAACCCAACCTGAAGACGAAAACTATATCGCTATTGCTATGGCAAATGTTCAAGCAAAATACATTCCTTAGATTCACCAGCTCAGATCTTCACATCTAGAACTCGGCATGCAATATTCACGGATTTAAATTCCCATTCTCTGCCTATTCCTTTGGCAAATAATTCCATTAGACATCATCTCTAAAATCCTTTCTTCAAGGAACACACTCATCGACTTCTACAATCATAGTATCTCCAAGTCTCTGAATATACATTAATTCCTTTCTCCTCAGATACATTAATCTCCCTCTACCTTGATTCTTAAGCTCATCGATCTCAGTGGATTATCGACGACCCCTCGATAACGCATTTTTCTGGGCTGGCTCGTTGTCGATGCTTTTGTAATTTTTTTTTTTTTTTTTTAACTGATAGGAGTGTTGACCCCTACGCCAATCTCATTATCTTCCATGCTGGTTTTGAAGTCAGAGTTTTCCTTCCTCTTGGCCAGTTGCAAACCCAACCTTATAGAATCCAGTTTCTCCTCTATCTTGAGTGGCTCTTGGTTTTTTGGTGAACTAAAGTAAACCAAAACTAATATTTTAAAATCTCATTTTCAAGCCACTATGTTAAGTTTGAATTTTGTTTAACGGCATATCAACCTCTAGATTATTTGATGCCAAAAAGGTGGGGTTTTAAGATATTTTTTAATGTTTGGTTATAGTGAGAAAGTTGAGTTAGTCAGGTTTTGATGAAAAGTTTTTTTTATTTTAGAAAACTGAAAATGTCTTCTAGTTTTGTATTCAAAAATGCATTGCTGGTAATATTTTTCCTTAAAAATGTGTTATGGCAATATTTTTTTTTCCTTCAAAAAAGTATTGTTGGTAATATAAATGTATATTTTTCTGTAAAAGTATTTTTATGTATATATTTCTTTCGTAGTAATTTGACCTCAGTTTGGGGTTTAACTATTTACCCAGAGCTGGGACCCTAACAGGTGCTACCACTCCGAGTCAGTGTAGACCTGGGAACAGCAATTAAGAGGTGGTTCCAGGCTCCTCACAACTTCTCAATTAGAGGCCTTGCTGCCGGATGCAGTTTGTCATACCCAGGACCACTATATGTTAAAGAAAACAGTAGCAAAAAGGTGATTTGACAAAAGGCAGGGAATTACCTTACCTAACCATATATTAGCAACAGAAAACTTACATGTTAAGGTAGAAAATCAGGTATCTACACTGAGAACTACATATTAAGATATTCTGGTTTTAATTTTGCTCAATAGTTGCAGATATTTATTACAATTAACTTAAACGGGAACCATACTGTGGTATTGACACAGTCAGTTGGTTAAGTGCCATACGTCATACACCGATAGTGCAGAAAATCGATAATATATATATATATATATATATATAAAGACAAGATGTGTGTGTGTGTGTTTATCTACCTGTATGTATTTTTTCAGCCTTTTTATTTTAGTTTTTGCTTCGGGTTTGGCTCTAAGTAGGTATAATTGTAGTTCTTAGTCTCAGCCATGACACCATTTACTCAGAGGACTTATTTAGCCTTCAAAATTTAGTTTACGACGAAAAGAACTTATTTGATATCGATAGCAGGAAATCAAAATTTGACTTACATCCATTGATTTTTCTTTCAGTCTACGGTTTCGCTTTAACTGGAAACCAACTATTGCTTTTTAGTCTTTCGTGCCAACGTCCAAAGATTTTGAGCTCCAGGACCATGGATTAGTTTTAAAACTTTCATTACACCCGAGCAACGCCGGGCTATACGGCTAGTGAGTGTGTGTGTATGTATGTGTGTGTATATATATATATATATATACACACACAAACTTAAAAACACTTCATTAAATTAATCAGTTTGAGAATATTTTTTTAAAGCAAATCCAGTGGGTAACTTTAAAAAGATTGTCTAGTCTATGAAAGTAGTATCACATTTTTTGAATGTGCTAATTTATAGTGTTTTCAAAATAAACTGATTTTTTAAAAATTCCCGGTTTCTTTAGAAAGAAAGGCCCGTGACACACGAAAAATATGGAAATGGTCTGCTATATTGCTTGGTATGCACGCCAGAAGCTCCACTACGAACACTGGACAGCGTCTGATGACGGTGCAGAGAATCTCTCATACATTTCTCATTTCCTAACTAACCCTATTGTACAGTGCAGCAAACAAAATATAAAACGAACAATGCACATGCGCGAAATTAATATAAAATTGTAACATGTTACCGATTGCACAGTTTGTGTGTGTGTATATATATATATATATATACACACACACACACACACACACAGTGTATTACAAATATTTCAATATATTAAAGATATTTTAGATTTCAATATTGACAAAAATAAAATGAAAAACAAAAAGCATAGATCTGAAAATGATAGGACATTCTATTGCTTTCAACCAAAGTCTCCATATTTCTCAACAACTTATATTCTTTCCACTGCGACATTCTCATCGGCCTCTTCGTCAAAACCGAACGAACCATTCCCTCATTAAAAAGACGTTAAAGAACAGAAAAAAAAAAGCTGAACTAAAGCTGAGATAGGATAAGAGATGGCTTATTAATAAAATGAAAAAAAAAATTAATACCAAGAAAGCCAGAAAGAGAGAGAATGAAAGACGTCACAGCCAAGGGAATAGTGGCCACGAAAATATTTTGTACAGAAATCAGCTTTAAATGGTCTCTTATACACGATTGCTAATGTATTTCGTAAAATGTCGATCCTCGGAACGGCTTTTATCACAAATAACTCGGGAATAACTACAAAGAAAGAAACTAACAAATAGGAACAATTTACCAAATGAGCAAAAGCCTGCGTCAATTCCGTACAGGTCGGCAATTGCATCAATCCCCGGACACAATAGACATGGCCATTATCCTTTTATTCATTAGGTATAGACGACCGAAAAAGAAATATTACCATCTTGTGGGCGGAAAGAAACAAACTTTCGAGTATTGATCGACTCTGGAATCATCCGAAAACGTTCTCTACTTTATTTGCTTCTCGCTGGTCCATTTGCAGAGTCGGCTATAATTACATGGACATTCATTTCGAGGATGACAATCTTCCCGTAAACTAATTCACTTGTAGCGAGATTGTTAAATTTGTCAAATCGATTTGACAGAGACCCCAGAACTAGTCTTGCACCAGCTGAAACTAAACAAACAACACTAGGCGTTAGAGTTAGATAGACATTAGACTTGCTCGAATGCTGTGTCCTCACCTTACATAAAAGAAAAAACAGTCGGTAATGCTAACGTGTAACGGAATTGCTGAATAAGTGCTCAATGTACAATCAAAATAAATGAATATGAAGAGCCAATAATATATTAAAGAACAAAATGTTCAATACTTATTTGCTAGTAAGGTTTCAGTCACATTAAACATTAGGTTGTAAGGCCCTTACTGCATATATATATATATATATATATATATATATCTTCTCTGCTAAAATAAATGCTGGGTGTGTTTATTTCCCTCATATTACGCTTATGGAACAGCGAGACAGTATCGGTTCAGTCCATTACAGAAACCATAGCAAGGTAGCATTATCTCAATTCATTTTATTTACTAGCAGTTATAAAAGCTCTTGTCGCGTGTTTGCGACAACAGTGCCTATTTTATTTTTTGCAACAATTTTATCTTCGATTAGTGAAGGAGATTATATATATATATTTACGCAACTCCCTGTCATGCTCAGGCGTTTGGATCATTATTTCTCATGTCTTAATGTAAGATACTCAATAGTAAGTGCGTCAACCATCATATCGATATAAATATTTAGCCGTCAAAACTGACGGCATGGGCTGACTGGTGATTTTATGTTATTTTATATTGAAAGTCAGCATGAACTACAATTGTAAATGTCATTCGATAATCTTAAGTTCATTCTGTTCCGAGATAAATAATTCTTATGCCTTATCAAAAATGCAGTCAAAAGTTAGAAATATCTGCTTATATTTACATTAAACATTTATTTTAAATGTAAATTTGACTTCTAATATTTCTTTTAAAAGGCGAACACATTGAATTTATTTTTTATAAGGTTCAACAGTTCGGACTTAATTTCCTTTTGTTTTGTTTGACATTTCATTAGATTTTCATAGAACTTCACTGAATTATTTCAACAAGTTATGAAAAAATATCTACTGAATAAATTAATACAAACATTAAATGAATACTCAAATGATACTAACATTGGTAGTTCGGTGGAAAATTCAAATTTTCTTTTCATAATGACAAGCACGTTTAAAACTAGATAACAGCAAATCTTAGTCCGTAGAAGAAACATTCTGTTAGCAAGCGTTTCTTTGAAATGAAAAAAAAAATTAAATCATTTAAGAGGCGTTTGTTACTAATCCATTTGTGGTCTTAACTGCACAAATTTTATTTAAAAAAAAACTTGGAATTTTGATCAGCATTTCGCCTTGCTTAATTCTTGGGTGAGTGAATAATTAAGTTTATAAAAAAAATAAGCATCTTAAATCGAACAGAAAAGACATCAATGTAACTAATATATATATATATATATATATATAATAATAATAATTAAACCGACTCTGCGTGTATTCTAATCTCAAAATTTTATAGAAGGGACTTTTTAAGACCATGAATGACCAGCAGAATCTAAATCCGTTATTGTCCTCGGCTATAAAGCCTTGGGCAAAGAGGGGGAAAAAAAGAAAACTGCGTGGGACCGACAATACATACGGTTCCTCCCAGTAAAAAGAAAAAAAACCCTCTAACGGAACAAACAACCAGAAAAGAAAAGTGCTCGATACACACAACCGAAAAGTATTTAACTAGAAGGCAGTAACGCAGAGCAAACACACTAACAAAATAGCAAGATCGCCAAGACCTACCGCGGTTTCGCACAACGGCTCGTCATATATATCAATATATATATATATATATATATATATATATTGGTAAGATACTTGAATAAATACTTCAAATTAAAACTATCCTTCTTCTGATCTCAGACACTGGTGCTACATAAACGAAATTCCTTAGCAAATAAAAGCATGACTAAGCAGCGTCAACTTCATATCCCATCTAACTAGAAGTGAAGGCACTAATAGAATCAAAATATTCATTTCCCCACTATCTTAAAAAAAAAAAAAAAAAAAAAAAAAAAAAAAAAGACTTCTACCAGTACGAAAAGAGATAATAGGCTTCAAATGTCTATTTTCATGTAAGATGGTTCGGTCAATTTCAAAGTTTTCCCGGAGAAAGTATTCAACAAAATAGGGTCTTGGGAACGAGATGTACACAGAATGGTTCGTGTTATCCGTGAATGCCAGAAGTAGAGAAACCAAGAAATAGGAACTTGCAACAAAGTAACAAAAAGCTACTGACGTTCTGTCTTTGGGAGAGGCTATAGAGAGCTAAAATATCACCAACAAGACATCGGAGATAGTTCTGAAGTCGTCAAAGACTGGAATTAGAAAACCGGCAAACCAACGCAAGATAGGGCAGCAAAATTTTTTTTTTTGGTATATCTAATTTTGTTTACGGTTTCAATCGAATTTAAATAACTAACATCAAAGCGGTTTTACAGTTACATAGACTATTTTAGTGTTTTAGAGATCGAGTTGGGTGGTATATCTAGTCAACATGTTTGAAGTAATCACTAGTGATTGCCTGTTATGACGCTAAAACTTATCACATGATGGGCTACAGGTAGTTCTACCCTGGGTGAAGAAGATGGTTGCTAGAAAAGCCTATGTCTTGCAAAAGGACTCTACAGGTTGCCCCACAAACAGGAGAACTCAGTAATAGCTATAAGAGTTTCAGTGACTAAATCACTCCTTACATTTTGCCACTTAACTCAACCCACTAGATTAAGGCGCAGTTGAAAGAGATTGTAAGGAAATACTTTGTAACAGCAAAAATAAACGGACGGGAAGATTAGCGGCAGTATTCAATTTAAACATGAAAACCATCCAGAAGAGATGTAGGAGATTTCAAAGTCTTATGGGGACGGTTGTTGAAGCTAATAATGATTTTATTGAATAAACTTACTCTTTTTGGTCTTTAATGCAATGGGCGCATTTGATTGCAAAAAACCTACTTCGACACACATTAGAAATTCATAAATTGGAATAAATACCCGAAATCCGTTTTGAAGAATATTCGATGTAAAATTAAGTTTTTCGTTAAACATTCCCTGCCGAAATAGAAAGTTTTATACATCAACATATAAAGGAATCAGAAAATAATAATTATCGCTCACTCATTACCTCTGCGTCACTGTGTGTATGTGCGTCGGTCTGTATATGTCAAGATATATTTAGACAATTTACAATGTACATTTACAATCAGAGGCACCGGTAGGTATGATACATAAATGGTTTTCAGACACAGAGCGAGATATATATATATATATATATATATATATATATACTCACGCTCTCACACCCTGATTGAACCCTCTGGAAGAATGGTAGACTGAAAAAGTAGCTACTCTAGCATCTACGCATCGTTCATTCAGCAATGAATGAGAACACTGAACTATTGGGCGTATATAATGATAATATACACGCTAAAAAGTCTGCCTCCTAACGAGCGCCCGTAGTGGTAGAATCGCCGACTGACGTCAATTCGATCGGGTTTCAATCCTGGGTAAAAAGCAATCCATCAGTGTGACAGACAGAGGACAGGACAGAGAGAGAGAGAGAGGACAGGACAGGACAGAGAGAGAGAGAGAGAGAGAGAGAGAGAGAGAGAGAGGACAGGGACAGGACAGAGAGAGAGAGAGAGAGAGAGAGAGAGAGAGAGGACAGGACAGGACAGAGAGAGAGAGAGAGAGAGAGAGGACAGGACAGGACAGAGAGAGAGAGAGAGGACAGGACAGGACAGGGAGAGAGAGAGAGGACAGGGACAGGACAGGGAGAGAGAGAGAGAGAGAGAGAGAGAGGACAGACAGGACAGAGAGAGAGAGAGAGAGAGAGAGAGAGAGAGGGACAGGACAGAGAGAGAGAGGACAGGACAGACAGAGAGAGAGAGAGAGGACAGGACAGACAGAGAGAGAGAGAGAGAGGACAGGACAGGACAGAGAGAGAGAGAGGACAGACAGACAGAGAGAGAGAGAGAGGGACAGACAGACAGAGAGAGAGAGAGAGAGACAGGACAGGACAGAGAGAGAGAGAGAGGACAGGACAGACAGAGAGAGAGAGGAGAGGACAGACAGGACAGAGAGAGAGAGAGAGGGACAGACAGGACAGAGAGAGAGAGAGAGACAGACAGACAGAGAGAGAGAGAGAGGACAGGACAGGACAGAGAGAGAGAGAGAGGACAGACAGGACAGAGAGAGAGAGAGAGGACAGGACAGGACAGAGAGAGAGAGAGAGAGGACAGGACAGGACAGAGAGAGAGAGAGAGGACAGGACAGACAGAGAGAGAGAGAGAGGACAGGACAGGACAGAGAGAGAGAGAGAGGACAGGACAGGACAGAGAGAGAGAGAGAGGACAGGACAGGACAGAGAGAGAGAGAGGACAGACAGGACAGAGAGAGAGAGAGAGGACAGACAGACAGAGAGAGAGAGAGGACAGGACAGGACAGAGAGAGAGAGAGAGGACAGGACAGGACAGAGAGAGAGAGAGAGGACAGGACAGGACAGAGAGAGAGAGAGAGGACAGGACAGGACAGAGAGAGAGAGAGAGGACAGGACAGGACAGAGAGAGAGAGAGGACAGGACAGGACAGAGAGAGAGAGAGAGAGGACAGGACAGAGAGAGAGAGAGGAGAGGACAGGACAGAGAGAGAGAGAGGACAGGACAGGACAGAGAGAGAGAGAGAGGACAGGACAGGACAGAGAGAGAGAGAGGACAGGACAGGACAGAGAGAGAGAGAGGACAGGACAGGACAGAGAGAGAGAGAGAGGACAGGACAGGACAGAGAGAGAGAGAGGACAGGACAGGACAGAGAGAGAGAGAGAGGACAGGACAGACAGAGAGAGAGAGAGGACAGGACAGGACAGAGAGAGAGAGGACAGGACAGGACAGAGAGAGAGAGGACAGGACAGGACAGAGAGAGAGAGGACAGGACAGGACAGAGAGAGAGAGGGGAGAGGCAGAGAGAGAGAGGGAGAGAGAGAGAGAGGGGAGAGGCAGAGAGAGAGGGAAGAGGAAGAGGCAGAGAGAGGGGAGAGGAAGAGGCAGAGAGAGGGAGAGGAAGAGGCAGAGAGAGGGAGAGAGAGAGAGGGAGAGGCAGGACAATTTCTCTTTTGAGTTGACACTCAGAACTTTTTTTTATTTCAGCAGGGAATCTTCAGAAAGCTCAATTTTTCATCGAATTTTTAAAAAATATTTCGGTCATTTTTTTTCAATTCATGAATTTCTAATAATAGTCTTTGTCGAAGCAGGCTCCTTGCAATCGAATCAGCCCATCTTGTTATAAAAACCAATTTCTTAATATATGACGCCACCTCCGTTTTACTATTTTTAACATATGTTCCCGCCCCTCCCCCTCGACCGAACTTACTGGCCGCTGTCATTGCCTTATTTTGCTACGAGATCCAAATTCCTGAAAGAAAGAAAATACAATGAGCATTATTAAACAGGAAAAGAATGCGTTCACAATTGACAGATGCTGTCAAACTACTTTCGAACATGCCGATGACAGAGACGCTTCTAAGGAGGAATAGAATTTAATTTGGCCTAAGTTATTTTGATGTGGAAATTAGATTACATTTCAAGTAGTTCTCATTTTTCGATTATCACGCATGTATGAACAGAAACTGTCATCAATCAAAATTGCTAAAGGGTGGAGGCAGTTGAGTCAATCAAAACCTTTCAGTTTGAAACGCCCGATTCGTTACATTTTGTCAGCCATTTTGAAAACGAACGATCGATAAGCAGTTATTCCTAACAAAACCATACATGAACTTTTGTTTAATCATTGCCAATAACAACGTAGCATCAGTTATATGACCACCTATTATATCATGGTTAGTATGTATATCACATAAGATAATCATAGGCAGGTGATATTCGTTGGGTTTGCCACATATTTGACAGGTTTCGTATTAAAACGTGCTAGAATGGGGATCAGTTCATACTGGATCCATTCAGAAGAAAACCTAGACACCAATCTGTTAATGTTTCTCTAGAATATTATATCTGTATTCTCTATTCTGAATATTGTTCTATCTTCCGTGTATATTCAAAAGGTGGGCTATCATGGCTCTTCACAATTTACTATCGTTTACATGTCTCAAATTTTATTTCTCGCTTTCCCAATACCAGTTTTGCCTCCGATTTTCACAAGCTCGTTCTTGTGTCGTGTCTTTTCAAGCCATAGATGATTATGGCTCTCCAAAACGTTTTCTTTTGTAGCTCTTATTTTTTTTTTTATATATCTAGCCGGTGTTCTGCTATCCATTTATAGCATCTTTTAGCCAAGTTATTCGCTATTTTTTTTAATTTCCTCCTGCCTTCAGTATGTCCTCTGAGTGTCAATTTTCTAAACCTGCTTTCCTTATGTTCCTTTACTATTTTTTCTGATATTAGTTTTCCCATTTTAGAAACATTGTTCTAAATTGGGACAATGTTATAAGTAACATACGTTTTTTATTAATTCATTCCAAACGAGGAGATAAGACCATTAAAATGCAAAGGGGATACAAAGTGAAAAGAGACTGAGAAATACTT
The DNA here is from genome assembly GCA_037127315.1 of Ascarosepion bandense. Taxonomy (NCBI): domain Eukaryota; kingdom Metazoa; phylum Mollusca; class Cephalopoda; order Sepiida; family Sepiidae; genus Ascarosepion; species Ascarosepion bandense. The sequence goes on from JBBBDQ010000851.1 coordinate 3,182,490, forward strand.
TAAGACGATTCTGGAAACCAATTTTAAATCAGAAACGAGGGCTAAAACTACTTTTGTTCAACATACCGTGGAGCGGGGTGAATCAGATACTAAGCGAACTTAACTATTCCTATTAAGGGAAAATGTTTTTTAAATATATAACTTTCGGCAAAGGCATTGGAAGTATAAAGTTGAAATCCACAAGGAATCAGAAAACCCATTCCTAAACGGACTCCTATCTAAGCTGCTCGCGGAAGAAGTGTGAATAGGTGATAAGCAAAATTATCTACTTCATATCCGGAAACTATTATCCAATGAAAGTATTCTTTCACATCAGATTATGAGATTGGCAGTGCATAATTTCATAACAGGTCTTATACATTTAGACGTTTTTTATTTAAATTCGATAGCTTGAAATCAGCATTCTTTGAGTAAAAATGGATTACTGTTGCTAAAACTTCCCAGCTCACCCTTGATAGAGTTCGAAAGCCTTGCGGTCTTTAACACGCAGAGAAAGTCTAATCTGTCCTAATTTCCATGGAAAATATGACTAGCTAATTCCACTATTTTTAGCCTTCACATCCAAGACCCTCCATATCACGACTACGGGAACGAATCACCCCTTTTCTTTTCGTATTCCATTAATAAGAAGGAAGTTCTATTCTGACAGATTCTTTAAAAGAAGCTCTTTGGGAAAGCTGTTACGAACTGGTAGCATATAGTCGAACCGCAGGTTTAAAAAAAAAAAGTGGGATCCTTTCTCGGTCTTCACTCAGAAGGGGACGCAACACCCGGAAGTCAACGAAGAACAGACGCAAAACAACGGATTCCAAAATAAAACATAACATAAAAGAAAGGAAAAAGTTCGTTTAACAAAAGGGGAAGGGAACTATAAAGAAAACAGTAGGAGCAAGCGAATACAAATACACATAAAACAAGAGATCAAGCCAAAGTATCCCTTATCTGTCCGTCGTTTTCACAGAAAGAAATTGGGTCGCCGAAGCGAAAGTTCTGTTTTAAAATAATATTTCATGGAGGCTGGCCATTTTCTCTGGTTACTTCTTTGAGAAATTGTAATTGTTCGGAGTTCACGATATCTCGTAGAGTCGTTTGGTCGGTCAGTCCAGCTTCATAGCAGCCGTTTTCATTTATAGCCGACAAACTTGGCGGTCTTCAATTCTGTGGGTAGTCATCCGAAGTCGGGACGAGTCTTTTCTTAGTGACTTATCTGTCACTGGGTGGACAGAAACTGGCATATCTCTTGATTTCGGCTGTCCCCAAAACAGTCACGTGGGCTCTCCTTCCGGAAACGGTGATGCGCGGGTCACGCGGCCTTTGCCTGACCGCCAAAGTTTTCACTTATGACTGACCTCCTGATAACAGCAAGGTTTTGGAAACCAGATCATTCTTTGCCGCGGTCGTTCCAAGTTCGCGGACTCGTAGCTTGTGTGGGGGAGAGAAAGAAAGTGTGAAGAGAAGATTCGCTCGCCAGTTAAAGACATTAGATCTTATCTACTTTCATTTAATTATTTTTCTCTTATATCTAACCGGGACTTTTCTTTGGGAGTACATTTTGGCCTTAGGCCTATATCGTTAATAAAAATCGTGGGTACGTCACAAAGTATACTCGGAATGTTCCACATTCATGTCTAGCTTGATTCATTTTTTCTATTCTAATTGAGCTTCTTTTGTCCAGACATTCATCAACTCAAATCAAGATTGGTAAAAAATAGAGACTTGTGTGAAAAACCAGGACAGCCTTGCTTAATTATTTTGTTAATTGCACCAAAATTCAGTGATTTTCAGTATGCTTTTTCTTACTGAAATTCATGTGAGGACCGAGAAGATTTACTTCCCTCAAAGCGAATTTTTTTGGCGTGTTAGTCACGATCTTTCAACAAGACCTAACATTAAAAGTGAAATGGATTATTCCGACTTCCGTGGTCTCGCTTGCATATATACATGGAAAAAAATAAGTCCCGCGCGAACGAGAATTGGGTCTCGTATGCAAATATTAATTCCTCGCGACGCAGGCATAAAAAGCGAGTATGTGAGGTAGACGGGAGGAAAACGAAAAAAAACTGGTTGGCGTGACGTCGGCGAACGAGCGAGAGAACGGGAAAAGACGGAAGAGTCTTTTACCTGAAAACAAGTACTTCAATCGTTTTCAGGCATCGCAAACTACTGGCAACAAATTAACGACATCTGAAATTACGACACTTTCGTTAAGTTAATGCCAGCTAATGCATGATAAAGCCTATTAAGCATAGTAATGCCGAAATAAATTCATGCACAACATTGGGCCGACCTCAAAACATTGTACTTCTCAACTCTTAAGCTAAAAGATGTTAAAAAGATCTTATAGAAAGTAAAACGTTTCAGAGTCTAATGTTATTAATTGCATTCGCTGCTTTTGTTTCAATTCGTGTGCCATTGAATAAACAAGTTACAGATTTTCTCATTAGCTGATTGTATTGTTTAAGTATTTGTCTATATTTATGAGATGAGGTAGTATTTACACTATTTACATTATTCGGATTATTGTCCTCATCTCGGTTACTATTTGTACGACCTATCGGCCGTTGTACGCTCCGGCTTTCTTTAGGTGCTAGGAATTTCGAACCAAACCCTTTATTACAATAACTGGAGTAGATGATCTTCAAAAAACCAAAAGAGGCTTTACGCAAGGAATGAAGATCATATACCCCAGTGATTGTAAGAAAAAGAAACTAAAGAAGGCCGGAGCGTACAACGGCCGAAACATCGTTCAAATGGGATCAAAGATGAGGACGATAGTCGGAATAATGTAAATAGTGTATTGTTTTAGCCGAAGAAATTATTCTGCAATAATGAGATCAGAATTTTGTGTTGGTTAATCTTCCAAAAGATGAAGCTTTGCATCCAGAAGAAATCATTTTGTTGAATGTGAAACGTAAGTAGCACCGACTTTCTGAAAATAAAATTACGAAAGAGACCTGACTGACTGGGCAGAAGATTATCCCGCAGTAAGTTGCCATTGCTTTCTGCGGTAGAATGGTTACAAGCCAAGGCTATAGAACCCAATCTGTCCTGTTATTTAGCCCATAACCGGAAGGTATAGACGGATTAATACCTTTCCAAAGGGTATTTGCGCGTAAGTGAATGCAACGAATTCAACTGGGATTCTAACTCGGTCACCTGATTTCTTGTTTCGAGCAGAAATCCAGTGCACCACAACGCACATCCACGAATAAAATCAAACTTCCATTCAAATTGGGTCTTTAGTACAAACTTATTAAGTGAAACCTCATTGTTAAGATTGCATTCCCTCATTTGTCCTTTTTTTCACCTCATGTCTACCATCTTTGGTCTTTTATGATGCACTTAAATCATTTTCAGTAGTATAAAAACAGTTTTTTGATTGATTTGAATACGGCTTCTGGCTATCTCTCCTTGAAAGTTTCTCAGAAATTTGCATATTTTATCTGTTTCATTGCTTCAATAGTTTTGCTTGTTTTTTATTCGGCTTCAAACTGCTTAAAGCGGTTTACCTTGTGTTACACGATATCTGTATTACATAGCTGATAAAAAGCATACTGGTAAACACCTTGAAATTAAAGTATATAATCATTTTATCTATTTGGTTCAAAATCCCGTACGCCAGTGTAATGAATTTATATTGTATTCATTTTAGATCTTTAGAAATCCAATTTAATGTCGGGTATTTCTGAAAGTCAATGAATAAAACGAATTGAGGCTCGAGCGTTCAGATTGCCATAACGTAAGGAGCTGGTTTCAATTGACTCAACGTGTTTTTATGAAAGACAAAAAGAAGAAAAGGGCTATGTTTTCATGTAAATCACAAGCTATGCTATTTGCAGACGTTAAATGTTATTCTTATACTCCTAAGTCGATTGCGGCTCAACGAGAATGAATCAACAACCAATACCTACGTATACTGTCATATCTAAGTAGCCATTTGCGCGACTCTTCACAGAGCGATGTTCAGAGTTTTAATCGCTGCACAATATTACTTTTGTAATGAGTTTTTATGTTCACTGGCTTTCACTTTTGTTGATGTTTATCTGACTAACGTCAAAAATTTAAAAAAATGTGCGAGAAGATATGGGAAAAGAGGTGAATATTGGAGAGAGTAATGACACGAACAGGAAGAAATTAATATTGCCTTGTGAGTGTCCGGTTTACATTGTAATGCAATCTTCTATAAACCAACAATATAGTATTTTTCTTTATTCTTTCACCACAAATTGAATTGAGACGCAGAGAGAGCGCGCGCGCGCGACAGACGCACACGGACACAGAGCGCGCGCGCGCGACAGACGCACACGGACAGAGAGAGAGCGCGACAGACGCACACGGACAGAGAGAGAGCGCGCGCGCGCGCGACAGACGCACACACAGAGAGAGAGAGAGAGAGAGAGAGAGAGAGAGAGCGCGCGCGACAGACGCACACGGACACACACACACAGAGAGAGAGAGAGAGAGAGAGAGAGAGAGAGAGAGAGCGCGCGACAGACGCACACGGACACACACAGAGAGAGAGAGAGAGCGCGACAGACGCACACGTACACAGAGAGAGAGAGCGCGACAGACGCACACGGACAGAGAGAGAGAGAGAGACAGAGACAGAGAGAGACAGAGAGACAGAGAGAGACAGAGGGACAGACAGAGACAGAGAGAGAGAGAGAGAGAGAGAGAGAGAGCGATAGAAGCACACAGAAACTTTTCTGGAGATATTACATTAAATGTGTAAGACGCAATATCGAGGACCGAACATGAATTGTTGTTTTTATCTGAAACGTTGTAAATCACTGTACTGAGCGGAATGCAAACAATCTCTTTGAAGAAAAAACATTGATGTTTATACGATTGTTTATATCTGCATAAGTATAATTCTGAAAACCTTATCGTAGGATAATTGCAAATCAGTCCGTGCAGTGATTTCAATTTTCACTGTTTATCAAATCACCGATATGTTCCCATAAACACACACACAACTCACTATACTATTAGAATCATGCATCAAAGGTTGTTCACCGTTACAGGTAATCAAATTAACGTCTACCAGGAGGTCGAGATAATCTCGTAGATGGGATTACATCAGTCTGCGATCGTTAACAGAGGAAAGCCATTTTGTTGTAGCTTCGTCATTTGAAATTACCCAACACCGCCTGGGAAATGACTTGTCGGTCATTCCAGTTTATGTTTGAAATATTCAAATGGTACCTGCAATGTAGAGAATTTTCATATAGTCTCAGTAATCACATTCGTTCCTGTTAATGTCTTTAAATGTTGCCTGCATGTGGATATATATTTTTGTGAACAATTTTCGTGAAATACTGCTCATCACGTTCATTTTTTTTTTTATGTTGCTAATAATTTTTAAGAACAGTTGGCCCGGTGTTTTGTTCGCTACCATAGTTAACCAGATCAGTACCGACTCATATCAAACCGCAGGGCTCACTCTTGGCGGTTACTTTCTGTCAATTCATTTTCTATCAGCCTTAAAACTACACACCCACCAATATCATGCGGTGGACCTGAAAGAAACAACCACCAACTTTAAATTTGTTTTTCATTTTTTTTTTTTTTTTTTTTTACTTTTTTCAGGGTAGTCTAATCGATTATTACATAAGGTTTATGTTTCCGATTATCAAAAAAAGAAACTAAAAAATGAAAAATTGGAAATATTTTAATATTTAAGTAATTTTTGTGGGGGGCTCAGTTTCTCATACAAAGTTATAAATCGATCCTCCATTTTGGAACAAATTCCGTTGGAGTCGCTTTGTTTTGATGTTTTTGGGACGAGTTGTTGCTCTTGTTGATGTCTTTTTCAAGTTTTCTGTAGTTCTTACGATAGCATCTCCCTCGAAGACTCCAAGAATCGCTTTATTCAAAAATTTCGCAAATGACTCAGTTGTTGAATATGCACAAGCAAAAAAAAAGTTAATTGCACAGAATTGATTTACTATATAAGATTGTATGAAAAACTGAGCCCCCCTCCCAAATTGTTTAACTGTTGAAACTTTTACAAAAATGTTGTTAATCGGAATGTTTAGGATTTAATCGATAAGATTGCGCTGAAAAAAGTTTAAAAAAGTTGATAATCAACCAATTCATAGGTGCTGGTAATGTACCGGCGAGTGGTTCCAAAATGGAGGATCGATTTACTATAACGTTGTATGAAAAAGTCAGACTCTCCTAAATTTTTTTAAATATTGCGCATACACATTATCAGAAATTAAGAGCAAAAACTATAGTAAATCTAAAGCCAAAGTACGTAAACCTCAGTCAAATATTAGATTACATAGAATATATAGTAATGAATTATTTTGAACATTATTTTTACAGATACGAGTATTTAAGTAGATATTCTGTTTTTAATTAAACAGTATTTTATATTTATATCTACCGGCCTGTTTATTTCAGGATAAATTTTATTACGAAAATGTGTGCTATCCAATTTAATTAAAAACGGAATATCTACTTAAATACGAGTATCGGTAAAAATAATGTTCAAAATAATTCATTACAAATTGTCGGTTGCTTATAACCAAGTTTCGTTAAAATTCGTTAATTTCCGTAACATGTTTACATAGAATATATTCTAAATTTTAAAGATTACTTTAGTTAAAAGATTTATTCGTCAAGTGCTGCTTAGATTAATTTACTTCACTGGTGCCCCTATATAAATTTACTCGAGCATCAAGATTAGCAACAAGGTCCCCCCTGTTACTGTGAAACCAATAAATTGTAAACGCAAATTCGACTTGACAGTTTTTTTTTATGTTAAGAATTTCTACTTTGAATTACGTAACCAGTTGAGAAGTACTTCATTAAAAAAATTTCCGGGGTAATTTCGAAGGTTAGATTACTTTATATCAAAATGGGATAGCGTAATCAGTAATTATTGTAATGGCAAGGCCAACTCGAGTGCTATATTTCATGCTATACATTTATAGTCAGCATGGAGTCTTTCTAACCAACACTATCTTCCAACTTCCTAGTCACCACAAAACTAACTAAAAGGCATCCTCATCAAACCCCTATCATCTAATGAACTAGAACCGAGGTCTTATGACTCGACCATTCTCTATTGGTGAGTGTTAATCTGGCCATATTATAATAAGATCAAAGTCTGGTTTCTCTGTGTCGTTCGGTTCGTAACAACCGCACTCCGCCATCTCAAAGAGTCTAAGTCAGAAAGATAAACAACACAATCCCTTTGTGAGAGCAGATTGCAGATATCCTGGACATTGTCATCCTGATTCAATGTCTACATTTTTATAAAATGCCTATACCTCAATCATCCCAGGAAACGCTTGATAATTAAAAAGAAACATCAAGAGTGGTTTGACTCGATGCTGTGACAAATTGTCAGACCCATTGCACCTAATGAAACAAAACAATGTGTTCTGGCATCTTTTTTTGTATTTTCCTTTTATGTTGGAAACGGCATTTCAGAGTGTTATAAGGCCAGAGATTTGTTTAGGACAAGCAAAAAAATATAGACATAAATGATTGTACAAACTGTTCTTGACCTGCTCTCTGCAGATGATTGTGCATTGTAACCTACACTAGGATATGCAATATTTCACTGACAAATTTTCTCGTTCATCAAAAGCTTTCAGTCTGCCCATCAAAACAGCCTTGTACATGAGCCTGTTACCGTCCTCTAGCTCTTGATCTCATTGATTCGTTGAGGGAAATATCTTGAAATTTCTTTATCTTGGCTCTATTGAATCGAACGTTTCTAAAATGGAAAAAAATTTAGTGCAAGAATTTAACCCATGACTTAAGAGGTGAAAAATGAATAGAAGCAAATACTATTGGCACCCCGCTACTCTCTGGCGTAGAACAGAAGCAAATACTATTGGCACCCCGCTACTCTCTGGCAGGGCAGAAGCAAATACTATTGGCACCATACTCTCTGGCGTAGAACAGAAGCAAATACTATTGGCACCCCGCTACTCTCTGGCGTAGAACGAAGCAAATACTATTGGCACCCCGCTTCTCTGGCGTAGAACAGAAGCAAATACTATTGGCACCCCGCTACTCTCTGGCGTAGAACGAGAAGCAAATACTATTGGCACCCCGCTACTCTCTGGCGTAGAACGAAGCAAATACTATTGGCACCCCGCTACTCTCTGGCGTAGAACGAAGCAAATACTATTGGCACCCCGCTACTCTCTGGCGTAGAACAGAAGCAAATACTATTGGCACCCCGCTACTCTCTGGCGTAGGAGCAAGAAGCAAATACTATTGGCACCCCGCCTACTCTCTGGCGTAAGAACAGAAGCAAATACACTATTGGCACCCCGCTACTCTCTGGCGTAGAACAGAAGCAAATACTATTGGCACCCCGCTACTCTCTGGCGTAGAGCGGCAAAACACTGGCTTCCCGCTTCTCTCTGGCGTAAGTGAAGCAAATACTATTGGCACCCCGCTACTCTCTGGCGTAGAACAAGTAAATACTATTGGCACCCCGCTACTCTCTGGCGTAGAGCAAACAAATACTATTAACCCCGCTACTCTCTGGCGGCGAACAAGGAAGCAAATACTATTGGCACCCCGCTACTCTCTGGCGTAGAACGAAGCAAATACTATTGGCACCCCGCTACTCTCTGGCGTAGAACAGAAGCAAATACTATTGGCACCCCGCTACTCTCTGGCGTAGAACAGAAGCAAATACTATTGGCACCCCGCTACTCTCTGGCGTAGAACAGAAGCAAATACTATTGGCACCCCGCTACTCTCTGGCGTAGAACAGAAGCAAATACTATTGGCACCCCGCTACTCTCTGGCGTAGAACAGAAGCAAATACTATTGGCACCCCGCTACTCTCTGGCGTAGAACGAAGCAAATACTATTGGCACCCCGCTACTCTCTGGCGTAGAGACAGAAGCAAATACTATTGGCACCCCGCTACTCTCTGGCGTAGAACAGAAGCAAATACTATTGGCACCCCGCTTCTCTCTGGCGTAGAACAGAAGCAAATACTATTGGCACCCCGCTACTCTCTGGCGTAGAACGAAGCAAATACTATTGGCACCCCGCTACTCTCTGGCGTAGAACAGAAGCAAATACTATTGGCACCCCGCTACTCTCTGGCGTAGAACAGAAGCAAATACTATTGGCACCCCACTCTCTGGCGTAGAACGAAGCAAATACTATTGGCACCCCGCTACTCTCTGGCGTAGAACAGAAGCAAACTATTGGCACCCCGCTACTCTCTGGCGTAGAACGAAGCAAATACTATTGGCACCCCGCTACTCTCTGGCGTAGAACGAAGCAAATACTATTGGCACCCCGCTACTCTCTGGCGTAGAACAGAAGCAAATACTATTGGCACCCCGCTACTCTCTGGCGTAGAACAGAAGCAAATACTATTGGCACCCCGCTACTCACAACAGGAACAGAAGCAAATACTATTGGCACCCCGCTACTCTCTGGCGTAGAACAGAAGCAAATACTATTGGCACCCCCGCTACTCTCTGGCGTAGAACAGAAGCAAATACTATTAGCACCCCGCTACTCTCTGGCGTAGAACAGAAGCAAATACTATTGGCACCCCGCTACTCTCTGGCGTAGAACAGAAGCAAATACTATTGGCACCCCGCTACTCTCTGGCGTAGAACAGAAGCAAATACTATTGGCACCCCGCTACTCTCCGGCGTAGAGAACAGAAGCAAATACTATTGGCACCCCGCTACTGGCGTAGAACAGAAGCAAATACTATTGGCACCCCGCTACTCTCTGGCGTAGAACAGAAGCAAATACTATTGGCACCCCGCTACTCTCTGGCGTAGAGCAGAAGCAAATACTATTGGCACCCCGCTACTCTCTGGCGTAGAACGAAGCAAATACTATTGGCACCCCCTTCCTCTCTGGCGTAGAACAGAAGCAAATACTATTGGCACCCCGCTACTCTCTGGCGTAGAACAGAAGCAAATACTATTGGCACCCCGCTACTCTCTGGCGTAGAACAGAAGCAAATACTATTGGCACCCCGCTACTCTCTGGCGTAGAACAGAAGCAAATACTATTGGCACCCCGCTACTCTCTGGCGTAGAACAGAAGCAAATACTACAATGGCACCCCCTACTATCTGGCTAGATTGTTAAACACTATAATCAGCTTAATATCTTCCACATGCGGTGCTTTCGTACCATTTACCACCAAAACCAGGTAATTGCATCGGAAACAATGAAAATACAACGGAGAGTAATGTGATCGATACCGACTTGGCAGACTGGCTGCAGTCTCTCTCTCACCGGCGCGACGTGGCTTCCCTCTATCTCTTCTATAAATACTTTCACGGCTTCTGCTCCGATGAACTTAGGTACGGATTTGCACGAGATACTAGATTAGAAACTAGATCCCACTCTTTTACAGTGAAACCGATAAAATGTAACCGCAATTTCTACTCCAACAGTTTCTTTTCTCGCACTTTCTGACTGGAATTTTCTTCCACATGATTGCTTCATCGACGGCTACAATCTCCAGGAGTTTAAATGTAAGGTCAATAGACACCTAACACACTAACTCGCATTCTTTGAAACACTTCCCATCTATCCAACCGTCAGCCTCGGTATCCTTACCCATCTATCCCCCTCTTTCTGACATTTCCTATATCTAACCACTCTTTCTCTATCTTCCCCTATATAACCCCATGCACAATAGTGGCAGTGGAATGCCTTGCTTCGGGTGAAATGATTAAAAAAAAAAAATTCTGACTAAATGCAACATGACATGTACTGAAACCATCCTGATTAAAATTTAACCGATGAACGTTTTCGAAAACAACTCTTTGACCAGCTTCTTACAAGTAGGTCTGTTGGAAGGTGGCCTTACAACTAATGTCTCTCAAAGAAACTAGAACGATACATCATCCCCACTTTTCTTCCTGGGGAAAATGCGTCAGAGAGAAGGAGTGGCGACTGAGCTGCTTCTCATCTATAAAAAAATGGTTTGAGTGGGGTCGACTAGAACATCGGAATCAATTGCGTGAAAACGAAGAAAATTTGCAGCATCGTACTCTTCTCACTGATAGCCTCACTTGCTATTGTGGCTTTGTCTCACGCAGTAAAGCAGGCTTTTCTGTCCACTAGCGGAGACGTGTTGCAATTGATCCTCAACCACACGCTCCGTCAGTATAAAAGTCTGAAAAACACCTATAGACCTCGAGAGATACATTCGTGTCCCTAGAATTTAGACATCTATTTTACCTAAGGCCTTATTTGTAGTCTGCAACAAGAAAGTACAGTGTGTGTGTGTGAGAGAGTGTGTGAGTAACGCGGATAATTTGTCACTAACTGAGCAAGATTATGCAGATACAGTTAGGATGTGGTTGGAGGAAAAATACAACGCCAAGAGACGAAGTATACTTGATCGGGGGGGGGGGGGGGGAATATGAAAAAACCTAGGAAACACGTTGTTTCAATTAATTTGCACTAGAGTGCAATATATACATATATATATATATATATATATATATGTATACATACATACACGCGCACATTTGAAAAGTATGGATTTTTACTGTTAACCATGATGAGTTCATACACAAAACAGTATCAAGAAAAACGGAGACCATCATGATTTGGTAAATTATTCAAACTAGCCTCGTAATAATCGCTTGCTAGCCTTCATTTGTGACGTGCCCCGTTCAATAGATTTTATGTTACTTTATAGCAGATATCTTTATCCTGCACAGAACAATAAAATGGAGTCTTGTCGCAACTTTGCCGGCATGTTATAGAGGAAAGTTTACTTCAAGAATGAGACAAGCACAACTAGTCAGATTCGCAAGATAGCCTTTAGAGCCATCATTATTGAATAGCTTGCTACTCCACGCTCGTTGCCTTGTGCCATCCACATTTAGGATCAATGAATATTCATAAGATATACAAGTTATATTCTCGTAAGTGGTTCACCATCAACAAGCATACATTTTACTCTGGCCATGACGAATGATATCTCTTCCCTTTGAACATTTTTTTGGACTATACCACACTGAAACACTGGCTTTCGCATGTTCACCGAAGTTTATTAACTTGAAAATGCGGGTGTTTATGTTTGATATTGTTGATCGGAGAGGAGTTTTCAAATTCCAGTCGATACGCACTTTTGCGTAAATACCCTTGTTAAAGTCATGAATCACCACTTCTTTCTCCCGCTATGGGTTAATTAACAACTTATATCGCTTTTTATATATATATATATATATCTCCAGATGTTTTCGGCGTTTAAATAATCTGATCAGTTTTAAAAAAGCATTGATATTGTTTTGCGGTTCAGAACTTCATTTCCTGCGAATTGTTTAATTTTTAATATGTAAAATTCGTTATTCCAATACGGCTAAGGAAACAATCTCATGAATGGAGCATAAGACTTTCGAAGAAATGTTTATATTAGGCGTTATATAATGGTATTCATTGTATTAATATTAATAAGGGTGAGTGAAGTAAACTAAAACCTAAGTGTCCTTTCAATAACCTGTCACGTTCTTACAGATTTATCTTGTGAATATTACTTTTTAATAATTAAAAAAAAAAGTATGTAGACCTCGATGTCCAGTTAAAAGTCTAAAATCGAATTCTGAAACTGATTTGTTTTACCTCCGTTCTCGGATTTCCTAAATTTGTTTTATTTATTCTTTTTATTCAAGCTTTATCCCGTGTTCTCTTAAGATACACATCTTGATCAATTTTCACACATCTTGGTCATTAACCTATATTATTCACCATTCTTTTTCGATTTCTTTTGTTTCTTAATACTGTTGTTGCTTTTGTTTTTCGTTTTACTTCTGTATAATCCTTGGATGTTCTTTCATTTTCCGATGTTTTTCATTTTCGTTCTTTCGCATACCCCCCCTTTTTTTTCTACATTCTCGGTTGAAACTTTCTCTTTCCCACCTGCTCAACACCTTGACGCAACAATTTTCTCGACTATAATACACCTGTCCGACGCAGTCAACAAGCTGAAGCACAAAGAATGCACTGTCGAGGCGAGAGAAAGCAACAAAAGTGAAAAATTCATCTTTTTAAAAAGGATTCTAGAAGCCGTCCTTCTTGGTGAAATCACTTCGCCCTAGTTCAACATAAGATGTTTACCCAAAAATGATTTTTCTACTTAGCTTTATTTTTTTTAATCACCGATATTAACACACTAATAACGTTATTGTTAACAGTTCCCCTGCAAATAATGGTCGTTTTTATTCTTTTATCCCAGTTTTAATTGGCGTGCTTTACAAAATACCAAGGGGTATCAAGCCTCCTCAGCTTTCCTATAACTTTCAAGATTGTGTTCGATACAATATAGCATTGATTGTAAAATTCATATTTAGAATTTAGCGAAGCCCACTTTTTCGTTGCGTTATTTTTCTTCGGGGTAATCGTGAATTATTTCCGTTTTTGGAAAAGTTTTGACTAATGTATCATTTCAACCATTAACATGTGGCAAATAAAATTAAACGTAGAGTTGACTAACACACCCTATTTTTTTTTCAAATTGCAATGACAGCATACACAGTCGATAAACTACATTTTAATCAACCATTTCGAAAGGTGAAAAAAAATGTTGGTTTACTCTACCGCCATATCCACCTGATCTCTCACCAAATAACTATGTTTATCTCTTCAGAATACCTTTATGGGAAAACCTCCCTGGCGAAAAAAAAATTCAAGGTTTGTTTTGTTTTTTTATATACATCAACCCTTGCTCAATTTCAATCAAGTTACCTAAAAGCCAATCTGATACGCAGCAAATCATTGGAAATAATGGTGAATATATAATTGAATTAAATATAGCAATACTTAATTCTTCAAAAACAAATCTGATAAACCACAGTAATTATAACCCAACCTAATAGAGGGTTGAGTTTTCTAATAATGGATTCATTCACTTGTCATAAAGTAAGTGAAATCTCGTCAACTTTTAAGTCAGTCATCTTACCTATATAAAGAGGCTTCTTAATCTCTTGAAAGATTTTAAAAATTCCTTTTTAAATATCTTATGCTGTTTATCTGTGTTGCTGTATTTGTGATGACTCTTAAAGACATCTTTTTACAGGGTCTGTTTGTTCTGCTATTTATTGCGTTTTGCTCGATTAAAATGCTTACACAATTATTTTAAACGCCTGTTATACTTGAATCATCTTTCTTCGATCGATAGATCGTCATTGGACATCAGCGGGAATCGAGCGACAGCAAGTCGCTGTATCTCCAGTACTTTCACTCTTTAAATTAATTTTTGTAACCGTCATTCTTTTAGTTTTCCTTGTCTTTAAAATAATTTCCCCATTGTCAATAGAACTTTTTCATTACAGAGTTTTGAATACAATTTTAAAACATTTTCATTTTACAGGTAGATCATGTCAGAACTTTTATAGAAAAGGTCTTTTCCTTGTAGACATTTTCACTCATTGGAATTGTATAAAGAAAAAAATGTTATTTCTTGATATGCTTTTATATTATTTTCCTCCCAGAAGATATTTTGTAAGAAAAAGGAAAAAACAAAAACAAAAACAAAAAAAAACAACATGTGTGACGTAATACCTAATTTCTTCTGACAATGAATTCTGGATTATCTCCACGCAAATTAAAAACCGGGAAGCGACAATGAACAAATTCTATCGACAGCTGAATACTATGCATATGAACAAGATTCTTACAGAAAGAACTAAAAGAAAAAATAATAAAAGACCTAGAATAAGTTGTTTTTTCTCACGGTACCTTTAAAGGACATGAAACATTCTCATCTGAAAAGGTTCCAAACGCTATATTAATTTTTAATATAATTTGATTTTGTTTTGCGTAATATCGACCTCTGAGTTAATTCAGGTCGAAATATAAAATATTTGGAACGCAATTATATGCCTTCAACAGATAAAATGTATTAAGAGTCGTATATATATATATAGTATATCGAGGCAGCAAGTAATTTTCTAGACATATGCTATTAAATATAAGAGACAATGAATGTCTTATGTTTAATCATGAGCCGTTCTAAACGTCGTATTTTTGCTTTAATTTCAAATTCTCCAACATTTGGATAATTATTTATTGGTTTTCTTCTAAATATATTACTGGCATATAAAAATCCTGATTGCCAAAATACCTTTCATCAGTACAACTGAAAAAAAAAACAAAAACCCAGCAATATTTGTGCTAATATCCATCCATCATATCTCTATATATTACAAGGGGTACAAAATTTTATTATCGCACTGAAATGAATCTGACCAAATTTATTCATAATTTTAGAAAAAAAAAAAAAAAAAAAAAAAAAAAAGAAAAGAAAAAAAAAAGGAAATGGGGGAATATAACAAAAACAGCCGAACGGTTTCGCCATCACTCTACAGTAACAAAACAATGGCATGTATGATAATCGTTGAATTTAAATTAGTCAAATAAGATTACAAGGTGATTTAGAAAGAATCTGTCAGTCCAAACAAATACTCCCTGTTTACAAAGTTGAGGGCTGTCTACACCAAACGTAAATCGTTTCTAACCTCTTTAATTGGTGGATCTTCCGAGCACGAATTAAGGTGGTAAATAAGTGTGCTAAAGTTGACAGCAAATGGTCAGCAACCGAAGAACCACATATATTCCTACGGTCGCCACCGAATTGGAACGTTCCATTGCTAACTTTTATAGGTACATGTTGCTACATTCTGGCTTCTAACCGCTGGATTGCTCTGTCTATGCAGTCAGTGACAACTACATTTAAATTGGTTAACAACATTAACATGGTTGAGAGACAGACTACTTCTACAGGCAAAGACGTTATATTTTGTGTTTTAGGTAAAGAGCTGAAGGCAGAATCTCAGCTATATGGCAAATTTTTTTCTGTATTAAAACCATTTGCTATTTTGTCCCGTGAAAATTCTATCAGCGACACGTTGCCTCTTTGATAATCAAATTGACGCTAATACATTTTTGTTCCTTACTAAACATGCATCCCATCCTGCATTGAAATATACATTAGAAAGTGAAAACAATTGCACGTTACCATTTCTCGATGTATTGCTGACTTTTTTAAATCATCTCACCCCAAGCAAGGCATTCCAGTGCCACTATTGCGCATGGGGCTACATAGGGGAAGGTAAAGAGAAGGAGTGGTTAGACATAGGAAATGTCAGGATTAAGGTGACAGATGAGTAAGGATAACGAGGATGAGGGTTGGGCAGAGGGGAAGAGTGTTTGATAGAATGGGAACAGGTTAGTGTGTTAGGAGGTGTGTATTGACCTTACATTTAAACTCCTGGAGATTGTAGCCGTCGGGGAAGCAATCGTTTGGAAGAGAATTGCACAGTCGGGAAGTGCGAGGAAAGAAACTGTTGGAGTAGAAGTTACGGCTGCATTTTATCGGTTTCACTGTAAAAGGGTGGGATCTAGTTGCTAATCTAGTATCTCGTTCAAATTCGTATTTAGGGGGCACTAGTGATCTAAGTTCATCGGAGCAGAAGCCGTGAAAGTATTTATAGAAGAGACACAGGGAAGCCACGTCGCGCCGGTGGGAGAGAGACTGCAGGCGGTCTGCCAAGTTGGTATCTATCACATTACAAACCCTCCTCTGAACCTTATCGAGAAGCCCGAGGAGAACAGCAGGGGAACCCGACCAGATATGGCAGCAGTATTCAATGCACGGGCGGATGGTAGATTTATAAATGTGCAGGATAGATTCAGACGGAAAAAAACTTCCGGGCCCTACACAGAGAACCGAAGACTAAATCTTCATTGTGTTTCTTTCATCGTTGTATGCATTTACTGGAATGCATTATGTCCGACTGAACGCAAGAAAGTTAAGGCTAACCCAAGGCCCTAATGATCTGCTCTAAATCAAAATTAAACGACGAAATTAAGATTAGTAAAGCCTTATCCAACAATGGATATCCCCTTGATGTGATTAGGTCCGTAATTAAGAAATATTAAGTTTTCAAAGACAAAGACTGCCATAGGCAACAAATACCCTAATTTTTGTTCGTATACTGTGGCTAGGTACAGTAAGTGAGAAATTCGCTGAACAAAATTTTTTCTGCAGTAGATTATTGTTATTTCTGTTAAAGTGCGTTAGGTTATCAAGCGCTACCGGCGTCATGTAATTAGGTATGAGTTAAACAACATATATAAAAAAAAGCTGCGAATTAGAGCGCATATTTGCGCAAGGAAAAAATCCGTCATGGTGGCGATCGATTCATATGTGATGTCTATACGCAGGTAGGGGATACATGTTCTGTGGTCGACCAAGGACATATGCGAGGCATGTAGGCGCAATTTCGAAAAGTGGTTTACAGAAGTCCTTGCCTTCTCTGTTAAAACGAATTTCACAGCTATTGGGTTTACCTTCCTCGGCTTGCACCGACTGAAGCGGCTAACTGCGAGGGTGAGATCATGGTGGGTGAATTTTACTTAATACTGAAGAGGGCTGACAGTGGCAAATATCCGGGACTTGATGGTTTACCCTATGAATTGTATTTGAGGCGGTCGCACATTTGTGCCGATTTGACGTTGTTCAACAACGGGTTCTGGTCGGAATTGCAGTGGGTGAGATCACGCTATTGAAAAATATTTAAGGGTGTTGGGCGGAATTTAGATTACACAGGCCAAAAATTGCTAAATACAAAAATTAAGGTCAAAATCTGAGCAGACTTGTGCTGCAAAGGGTCGAACGATTCAAAGCAACCTGCATTTGATCCGCATAATCTTAGAGCGTAGAAGGCAAGTAAGCAAGCAACCTGGACAATTTGAATCATTCCAAGCCACTTCATAATGTCGCCCGTCAGCATCTGTCCTTCAGGAGACAGAAATCAAACCAGACTTCTACAAGTGGATCAGCCTACCGTATTGCTTTCCCAGTGCTGTGGTGCAGGATAACAGAACACGGTCGATCACTTTTGCGCTTTTCCGATTAATAGATTAATAAGTATTAACTTATTTACCAACTAAGTAGTGCACGGACGAAACGCCTTTTAAAGACTTTAGATACGATTTACGTTCGGTCTAGACAGCGATCTATTTGTAAACAGAAGGGCTTGTTTAGACTGAACGTCATTTATAGCTAAATCGTTTTCCGTCTTTAGTAATCTTTTACAAATTTCATGTTATTTTTCGTCCGCTAGCATGCTTAAACTTCCACATTTCAACGTTCTTCAGATTTTTTTTTCAATATAACCCATTTAAATGTAGACATGCATTACAATGCAGATTCTTATGAAAATTCTTGCAACACAGCGATTCATTTAAAATTAACAGGCAAAAATAAGTTCTTGTTTAACTTATGTTAAAGTAGTGATTTGAATTTAATATTTATTTATCTGTTTGATGCAATCTTTTTTCACGCCTCGCACTTGGAACCAAGGATAAATTCTTTTTCTTATTCTCGGAAGTTATAAAAAGTATTTTTGTATAAGTCATACTCATTTTGCGCAATCTTTTCTAATTCAGATTATTTACTCGGAGTTTATTGAGCCATTAAAAATTCCGCTGTCAATTATGAAGTCAAAAAAAAAATCCATTTTTTTTATTTGCTTTGTACTCTCAGGACGTGTACGATCATGACTCCACTATGTGTAGTTCTTACATTTATCCTAAGCGTTGTTTTGCCATCAATATACTATTTCGATAAATGCTATAAGTTTTCCTTTATTTCTTTTGCTATTAAGCTGTCCTATGTGTATCACATTTTCCAAGCCACGCTTCCTCATTTAGTGTTAAAACCATTTTTTTTTTGGCTTGTCAATAATGACGTCCACCTTCCAAAAAATTAAGAAAACCTACTCATTTCTGTCCTAATCTTAGGACTAGAAAGACAGTTGTTGCTACATTTTTATCACTATTTTCTATCTTTGTTAGATTTTACGAAGTTCTCCAGACAACGTTTAAAAGGGTACTTTTATCACGACGATAAAAAGTACTTGACAATATTTGGCATCACTGCTTTTTCGAGATTTGAGTGACCTGGCAGAAAATTTTCCCGCAGTATTTTACCATTATTTTCTGCGGTAGACTGGTTGCCATCCATAGCTATAGAACCAAAACCCATAGATGGAGGGATGAGTTAGATTGATACGCGTAAATACCAATGGAAAAGGTAAATGAAGGCAGCGAATTCACTTGGAATTCGAAATCAGTTTTCAGATTTCTCGTTCCGAGTCGATATCCATTTGCACCACAACGCATATATCTGGCCTATTTAACTGTAGAGGGCATTTAGTATCGATGTTGAATTCCTAAATTCGCTAATGCCTTTACATTCTGAAACTGGTGGTAATTTTCAATCATACCATTTTTTGCTAGAGTCAAACTTAGAAACAGTAAAAATGGCGGTATCTTTTATAGTGTTAAAATAACCATTGACATTAAATTTAATTTATGAGATTTTCATTCCTGTCGAGAAGTAACAGCAAATATATTAACACTATTTAGTTGGTCGGTTAGATTGTTCAGAACAGATCAGGAAAAAAAAACAAAAAAAAACTTAAAGTTTTTTTTTTTTTCCCCGGCATTTCTCTCCAGTTGTAATTATAATTGCCGTTTCTTTGCCTACATATTTACGATTCCATCAATAGTGACCTAAGAACAAAACGTGTCACAGAATAATTTCAATCTTTGACCGTTCAATTATCCACCATACATCAGATAGAAATACAACGTCTAATTTTCTCCCTCCCTACCTAGTTCAGAATCGATATTCGGAGAAAGTGCGTCTTAGTCGGGCCAAGGACATTTTGGCAACGAGTGCTGCACTGGTTGACTTCACCTGATTAAGGTTAATTTTAGAGATGCTGAAGGCAAACGGAACCTTCAGACGTTTATTTTCTGGTAAAGTTTTCGAAAGTCACCTGAGCTCATAATTTCTGTTTTTTCTTTAAACTGATATCCATTTCTAATCAAAAGAGAAAACGAAAAAAATATAAACTGATTAGGCGTCTACAGTAGTGCTTTTAGAGTGAGTCTCGTTGACTAAATTATAGATGCGTTAGTTTCTAAAGAGATTAATAAAACCTGAGATTAATCAAACATTTTAAAGCGATAGCCATATTTGAGTAGAAGGTATTTGTTTAAATCTACCAAAATCTGTCGGATTATAAATCTTTAACAATTGTTCATGTTAGGATACGAAACAGATAAGATATGAAGATTTCGAGAGCCAGAAAAGTTTTTACTTCTAAGGCACTATTCAACCTTGCTGGATAATAGATTAGCCTATCGTCCAGTTCATATCACTGCCCAGTTTTTTGCATTCAAAGAGATAAGTTTACCCCTTACTTCCAATTAAGGATTTTAATTTCAGTACCTTCAAAACTGAACTTTTAATGGCATCTGCAGGAACGTTTTTATGTAAACATTTTTTCTCTCCAGTAGAAGTCTATAGGTTTAACTATTAACTATTTGCATTATTCGGGGTATTGTTTTCATCTTGGTTGCCATCTTTACGATGTTTAGGACGTTGTACACTCTGGCTTTCAGATGCTAGAAATTTCGCACCGAACCCTGGGGTATATCATTCATTTTTTGTGCGTAGGTTCACTGATGAAGATCAAAAAAAAGGATCCAGCACAAGTTTAACAAATACTTCAGGCAAGAATTCAATGCAGTCAATGTTCACCAAGTACAAAATTAAATAGATTAAAAGATCTGAAGGTGACACATGAGTGAAGACAGTTGTCAACATTAGCTGAGTCCCTATGAAGAGTCAGTGCTGAACAAGGGTCATCTTCAGAACAACCATTAGGTGGATACAATAGACATCATTTCCCGTATCGATGAAACAGACTTGAATATCCCTCAAGCTCAAGCGGATAAACTAAGATGGAAAGTGATGCAGACACTGAAGAAAGCCAAGTCACCCAAGCATCACGAATAAGGAGGGGCTGGCAATTCGAACCCTACAGAGGAATGATATACTACCAGCTGACAAAGGCAATACAACTGTTATTAACCAAGCTAAATACACCAAGAAACTGGAAGACCTCATTAGAATTGGTAACTACATCAAGGTAAAGAAAGACCCCAACGTTGAAAACGGCAAGACAGTTGTCGCAAATCCTAATCAAGAACAAGGATCACTTCCAGCCTAGGACATACAGGCAGTTGTCTCAACGTTACAGCAAGCTACCTCACATGTATGGTAAACCTAAGATTCATAAAGACTGTATTCCGCTCAAGCTGATTGTTAGCTCGGTGTGTCATTGAGTCGCTTCTTTGTACATATAATTGAACCCACTGATAGGAAAGTCACCATCATATGTTAGAAATTCCGCCCACTACGTGGAACTTATAAAAGCTGTTCCAATCCAATGCAACCAGATGATGAGCTTGGATGTGGTGAGTATTCACCAAGGTACCCACGGTGGAGGCACAATCAGTAGTCAAGGACAGACTGGGTTTGAATGAGTTTTGTTTAACGGCATATCAACCACTAAGGGTTATGAAGGTATTTTTTAATGTTCTATTATAGTCAGAAGGTTGATTTAGTCAGATTTTAATGCTTTTTTTTTTATTTTAAACAACTGAAGATGTCTTCTAGTTTTGTATTCGAAAATGTCATGCTGGCAATATTTTTCCTTAAAAATGTCTTGGTAATATAGACGAGAATAATTATGTTTAAGAAACAGAGCGTCGACTGAGGGTAAGTTTTAAAATATGTTAGTATCATCATATATCCCTCACCCCCAATTGTGCATAGAGCAGCAACTTTTTGTTGCTGTTTCTGTAACAAATTGTTTTTTACGGGGCAGGGTTAGCCCTGCACCCAACCTCCAAACCTGGAGGATCGGTGGACCATTCTTGGTCCTTACGTTTACAGCACCTGGTATTCCCAAATGGTCACTCATTTAAGTACTGAGCAGACCCGATGTTGCTTAACTTCAGTGATCGGACGTGAATTGGTGCATTCAACGCAATATAGTCGTAGACATAATGTTAGTATAGTTGGGTGCTATTATACTAACTAGTCCTCAAATTTTAACATTTAAATCTTAAAATGTAAAAAATTATTAACCAATTCTTAAAAAGGTTATTAAGGCGAGGAATTTTAACCTCATTTCATGCGGTTGGTATTTATTTCGGTTAATTTCCTGGGATATTTGCCTGTAAATAGAACCTGAGAAACCTTTAATTCTATATAAAAATGCTGACTGGATTTTGCCTAAAATGCTTAAAAGGAGTACTATAACGTAATAAAGAAAAACTAACAAAGAAAATTTAGTTCGAATACCAGTTGAATTCCTTGCATTCACTTAAGCACAAATAACCTTGGGAAAGGTATTAATCCGCCTCTTCCTTCCAGTTATGGGTAAACTAATAGGACAGATTGGGTTCTACAGACTTGGCTGGCTACCACAGAAAGAAATGGTAACCTACTACGAGATAATTTTCAGCCCAGTCAGTCATGTCTCTTTCGAGACATGATCGCCCAAATAATGTATCATGTGTGGCACGTAACTGACTGACATATTTTGATACTTTTAAAACCAAAAAGTGTCGAAATATTTTGTAGATTTTGCATATAATTAAATATGTAAATTTTCTTTCAAATTTTTCTCGTTTTATCTTTAAGCCCTTTGGCGTTCACGTTAAAAGTTTTTCCCGCCGTTAAACGACTCCAACAGGAGACCATGCGATCAATCAATGGATCAGATCATAAAATCCTTATAACAATAAGAATATACAAAAAAAAAGTCATTACCAACTAAGTAAGTGGTAATGATAGCATGTAACCGAACGAATAGAAATATATTGGTTGTGTCGCTGGATTTAGTCTGCAAAGTTTGATGTCATTTTTTTCATGACTGACTATATTAAGTGCACAAGATACTATTTGATTACTGAAACAGGAAATTGAAACCGAAAAAAATTTTTTTGATTTTACAAATTCATTATTTAATTCGTAGGATTATCAAGAAAGCTTCACCTAAGTCGCGGAGTAGTGGTTAAGTCAGTCGACAGTGTACGATAGGCCAGAACTTTGTTTATGTTTCATTCCTTGGAGAAGTGGACGATAACACTTGACAGCTTTCGTTTCCTTTTTAATGGTTTTAGTTGCTATAATTTCTAGAATATGGTAGAGGAGTGGTATTCAGTTGCCGTACCAACAGCTTTGAGTTCAAAGTTTTCCTTCTTCGCGACTGTTTGCCAGCCAAGTATAGAGCACATTCCACCCTGCTAATTAAAAATACGGCGCTGAATGAAGAACTGAGAGGGTCCATACATTTCACAGGGACAGACATTTGAATCAGGCTCACCGGTTTCACATTCCACCTGGAATAATATATAATTCCAGTGTTTTGGAGGGCTTAAATTGCGGTTTCTTTTCCAGTAGCTTACTTGTAGAAAGGCATTTTAGGCAAGCAGGCTTTTGTCAATGTTCTCAATCAAAAATTTAAAAACCTGTTCTAATAGAAGACGGAAAATGCAATACAAAGGCGAATTGGCATAGCAAAAGACGCGTTCCAGAAGTTGAGTAGAATATTAAGAAATAGGAAAATTTCGCTAGAAATAAAGAAAAGAGTCCTGGATTGCGATGTGATGTCAGTTCTTCAATATGGCAGTGAATGCTGGACAATCTCATCGAAGATGAAGGAAAAACTGGAAGTAATTGAAATGTGCAATGATGAGGTTTTGGTAAAGACGAGAATGAAAAGGAAATAAATACTGATCATCAGAAAAAAACAGCTAAAGTTCCTGGAACATGCAATAAGGAAGAGGGGGGGCTTGGAGAACCTGATACTAACAGGCCACATATAGGAAAAAAGAGACAGCGGAAAGCAACGGATAACATCTGAAGGGCTTGATAATGTGGACGACAGAACGTGGGTTGTGCGGTGTGACAGGAGAAAGCCTGCTAAGAGCCACCAGGGATAAGGAGACATGTTCGCCCACGTCATGAAATGACAGGACACATAGAAGCTGCTTAGTATTAACATAAGGATGGAGCTTAACAGAATTAATGTAGAAAATTTCGTCACTTAGCTAAGCAGTGCTATTTTAGTCATTCCGACTTCGAAATTTTGTGAAGATTATTTTAATATCTTCACTCTTCAAATTACACGAGAGACATTTGATAATGTCCTCACGAATTTTTGAAGTCGGCATGTGTTATGGTGAAACACACCTATTCCTCAGTTAATGGACTCTCCCGCCTATAATGATACGAGTTAACAGGAAGTTAACGAAAGAAGTACTTGGGAGTTCTTACAAGTTCTAGAGAGTTCTGTAGAGTTCTATTGTAATTCAGTAGAACTACTAGTTAGTTCCAGTTTCGAAATAGCTGACTCCTTAGTATTCGGCTTTCAGTGAAAGATTACCAAGTCCCTAAAATTTTGGGTACGTTAAGTAGATTAGCAACCGACATAGCACGATTATAACCTTCAGTGCGAAAACTACTCCACAACAGTATAACAGAAGTAACGCTGTTCATCTAAGTGATATATATATATATATATATATATATATAAAGCAGTAGTCTTAGTAAATTGTTAAGTTAATTCCAGCAAAGATCATAATCCAATGAGAACTAAATGTTAGACATTTATCAACATTAACATTGTTATTAATTTTATATATTAATATAATTGTACTCAAACCGAAACGATTATATTTATACGACGAAGATATTGCCGTCGAAATTAATGTTCAAATCTAACAATTCAGTTTAGATATTTTTAATACGCCCCCCCCAATCTAAGGTCATTATCATCTGGTTTGTAAATGCAACATTTTGACCATGACATCCGCGTTCAAAAAAAATTAACATTGCATATCTGACTTCCTCTCCCAACAACAAAATGGTTTCCTTCTTCCCAAAACCTTTTTTCGGGTTGGATATATCCAGCCCGTTCATTTTTGGGATTATTTTGGGTCTAGTCAGTTGAATATTTTTGTAAATATTCATTAAATTATCACCGATGGAGTTATAAATATTTCAATATATATTTTGTTTTGCAGCTCATCAGTATGGCTAGACATCCACTTGCTTCTGGCCTAGATCGAAACTCGACTGATTTGGTGTCAGTCACTTCTAAGCCATAAACGCATAGCATCAGAGAAGGGAAGTTTTAGCATGATATATAAGCGGTGTATTATAAGCATATACTGTTAACATAGACAATGAATGTCTATTCGGTCGACTTGTGTTTAAAACAATTGACCTCATAATATTGACCTCTAATAACCCTGCAGCCAAACAACTAAATCCTCTACAGAAAACCAATGTAGTGTATCAATTTACTTGCCAGTTCAGAGATTGTATCTGGTACAAACAAACCCACTACATATATTTGTTTACTACAACCTCGCTCTCCTGTAGACATAACTGTCACCTTTCCGATCAGAGTTCAATTAAACAAAATTTGATAGAAAAAAACCACCATGTAAGTAATATTAGTCAGATTTTAATCAATAACAGAAATACTCACTCATGCACAGTAAAATGAGCCTTCAGATATTAGAGACCATCTATAAATCAAAACAACCCATACTTAATAAAATCACATGTCAATCTGGTCTTAACACATTACATTTAGGCATATGGTTCTGTTAATATTTGTCTCACGCGGTGTGACGTCATAGAACAGCATCAAATTTACGAACTGCGTCTGCTATTCGGTGACTTATTGCTTAGCAATATTTTCCGTCAACACAAGAATCTTTGATGGTGGATATTTTTGTTAAGGTAACCTCTCTGAAGATAGCTCATGTAAGCCGAAAGCTTAGAACCAGCATAAATATCCAAATGTTGGACCACGTTTGTCTTTATTTTCACCTGAAAGCCGAAATACGATGTTTAGAACAGCTCATGATGAAATATAATAGACATTCAGTGTTTGTTATATCTAGAAAATTATCTGTCACCGCGATACACTATATGTGTATGTGTGTGTGTGTATGTATATTGTATCGAGGATGTGTCTAGCCACACTGATGAGCTGTGATACAGGCTTGTATGTGGATGATTAATATATATATATATATATATATACACACACACACTATTTGGGCAACAAACTCTTTTATACGTGTATCATTAAGAATGATACACAAGGTATTATGAAGTTTTGTTATATATATATATATATATATATATATATATATATATAATTTTTCATTTGTTTGTATATTTTTTCTTCCCGGAACTCAAATTATAAGAATTATCCAAAGCTTTTGCGCTTTCAGCTATACTTTTAGCCATTATCAAGATTTAATTTTGTTTTACTGGTAAATAAACAAGTATGTTAGTTGTGGCGCAGCAGATATCGGCTCGGAACGGGAAATCGGGGAGCTGAGATTCGAATTCCAGTTGAATTCCTTGCATTCACTTACGCACAAATACGCTTGGGAAAGGTATTAACACGTCTTTCCCTCCAGTTATGCCTTAAATAATAGAACAAGTTGGGTTCTGTAGCCTTGGCTGGCAACCAATCTACCGCAAAAAGCAATGGCATCTTACTGCGGTATAAACTTCTGACTAGTCCTTTCGAGACATGACCACCCAAGCGTGTATCACTTATGGCACTTAACTGGCTGACTAAACAATCATGTGGAAAGTTTTCGCATATAAAATCTTGTGAATGTGAAGTTCCGAACACGGTAAGCACATTGTTACTTTGTTCATAATTGATGTTATTAAGTCTAGAATTTCTTTTTTATTAGTAATGCATCCATTTTTAATCTTTTGCATGGTAATAATATATATTATTAACGAGGATATCACGAATAGGTCCTGGAAGATCTTGTGTGTTTAAATGAGATCGGATGGAACTGTTGGAAAACTGCAAGGTCAATCTTAAATTTTCGAGTGGTATAACCAATATAATTGTTTACGGAATTGGGTAGTTGAGGAAAGTATTATAAAGGACGTAAATTCTTAACGACACCCGTTCTTTGCAGTTTTCTTGATAATGGCTAAAAGTATAGCCGAAAGTGCTCGAAAGTACAAAATTATTGGACAATTCTTATATAGTTTCGCTTCCGAAATGAAAAAAAAAAATAAAAAAATAAAACTTAATACCTTATTTTTTATCAAACGCACACACGTAATGTAATGATGGTTAAAATAAGATTATTACTTTCATTCCTACTGCTAGAATTTGCGATGTCACTAACGTGTGTCCGTGTTTCAATGCAAACGTATTTAATATTAAAATGTTGGCAGATTTAATAAACAATCCTAGCGATATTATGGGTTACAGTAAATATCCCTTTGAACAGACAAATTTCATATTAGAAAAAAAAACTTGGAGATATGGTTTTGAAAGTATTAAGTCGAAATTAAATTTAGGGAACTTCATTTTTAGTAAATAATACGGTTAGTTTTTCAGCTGAAAACCATTGCTCGACGATTCTTTTGCAAAACAGAATATAAAGATAAAATAGAGGAGGAAAGGGGCATAAGAATTGATTTTTCAAAATTCGAAGGGAATTATCTGAGATCTCCGACGAAGTAAAACGCTGTAATTGATTTGTCTATTGTTTTTAGTCTTCCTTCGACACAAAATAGAATTGCATAATCGAATTAAAGCTTCGCCAATACTCACTGGTTTAGATAAGTGAATGATCCGTAAATTTCAATAACCGTCACATCAATAATGGCGTCTTAATATCCCAATACCATTAAAACTAGTTTGTAATATTACACTCAAAAATAAAATCTTTGTTAGATAATATTAAGAGCGTTCAGCTTTAACTTCATTAGCATCGCTTTTGATTAATTTGTTACAGATGTTAAAAGATTTAACTGTCATAATTCTCGTATTTCTGTTTCTGGCATTGAAAAGGGAACATTTCGACAACAGTCCCAACCGACATTTCGTCATATATACAAAGACAAACTTACGAAATTGGTATTAACCGGCCGTTATTAAAATTTGAAAATTTTTTGATAGATACTTTTATTTGAGCGGATAATCTTTTCTATATTTTCCAAACAAGGTTTCTCCGACATCCAGGCCAGTGGATAGTTAAAGCGTACTTTTTAATTATAAAAAAAATCGACTATCCACTCAAATAGAAATATCCATTAAAACAATGTTCAAATATATTTTTATGATTTGGTGTTACTGCTTTATATTTAGGTTTCTGAAAACTAGAGTCTGCAATATTATTGGTACTCACTTAGCATCTCGGCTAACTTTTCCGCAAATACTTTCATGGTAACTATTCGAAACTTATCTATGGTCCGTATGCGTTATGAATTAAAGATCCGTGCCAAATTGGCCGTAAAGTACTATCATTTCATGGCTGAATTGGCTACTTGTGACCCTGTGTTTTGTGCTAAAAGTTTCTTCTCTCGCATTTTTCACTTATGGAAATCTTTTCCGGCTTCCTCTCAGTCAACTTTGATCTTCAAAAATTTAAATGCGATGTCAATTGTTATCTTCTGTCTTCAATACATTTCTGTTCTCAAGCATTTTCTCGTACACGCTCACTCAGCAACTCCTTGCGTCTTTATGAATTTATTGGGCTGTAATGATTAAGAACCATTAGAATGTAATATAGCCGAGTGTTTAAAAAGCTCTCAAATGGAAATTGGTGATAAGTATTGAACTTTAAAACATTTCAGGAAAATAGGTTTTGAGAAAGAATTAGAAATTTAATCTTTGGCTGTTCAGTCAATAACTCCAGAAAACGGAGAATGTATTGTTAGGAAGACAAACATATGCTTTGGAAGTGTCTACAGCTGGAGTCGTTAATTAGGTGCATGCAATTTATCTTTTGGTCGTAAGTTCAATCCCTGATCCCAACAGCGAAATCCATGTAGATAAATTCATTGATAGGACCTGTAGCAGAATTCGGTCAGTTAAGTTGAATTCATTGCATTCACTTACCCTTGGGAATGGTATTAATCCGCCTATTCCTTTCAGTTATGGTTAAATAACAGATTATCCCGCAGTAGGTTGCCATTGCTTTCTGTGGTAGGATGGTTGCCAGCAGGACAGATTGGGTTCTATAGCCTTGGTCGGCAACCAGTCTACCGCAGAAAGCAATGGCAACCTACTGCGGGATAATCTTCTGCCCAGTCAGTCATGTCTCTTTCGAGAGCGTGTTTCATGTATGGCACTTAACTGACTGAAGTACCATACATTATACACGCTTGGACGATCTTCTCTCGAAAGGGAGAACTGACTAGGTAAAGGATTTTCTTGCAGTAAGTTGCCATTACATTCTGCGGTAGACTGGTTTCCAACAAAAGCTATAGAACCCAATCTGTCGTGTTATTTAACCCATGAAGATACGGATTAATACTTTTTTGAAGGTATTTGCATGTAAGTGAATGCACCAAATTTAACTTCAATTGGAACTTGGTTCTCAGATTTCTCGTTCTAACTGCACTATAACGCACATCCAATAGAGTTACGCCAACCAAAATGAATTAACAAATGAAAGTTATCAGTCCTTGTGGAAAGAAAAAAGTACTCTCGTGGATTTAGTAAAGCATTAAGTTTGTAATTGCTAGAAAGTTAAAGACCCCGTTCTACAACAGTCGAAGCCTAACTACAAAGCTGAGAACATTAGTTGAAATAACCGTTCTTAATTACAGTCCCCAGAGCCTAGAGGCGGTGGCGTTGAAGATCAGGATTCAAAATCTGGAATTCTCATTGCATCTATAGAAAGTACCAACTTATCTTAATCACTAACCAATATAGAGGATTTTGTTTTTTTGAGATGAATACATCCTCTACATACTAGAAACTTTCTATTGATGAAACTCACTGAAGACGGGAGCAACCATGATTTTCTAAATTGCAGAATCTTTGCTCTTGAACAGGGAATAAATTATATTTTTCTGTATTTCTGAGATGTATTTATTTACAGTATTTACCTAGTTTGGACTGTTCTCGTCTAGGTTGCCATATTCACGATGTTTCGACTGATGTACGCTCCGAATTTTACGTGATTGTAATACGGATTGCTAGAGAAAGAATGCGCACATCAAGTTTGTATTATGGATTGTTATAAACTTATGTGCCTTGTCCATTCAGGACGTAGGCGATCATGTCCTTCCGCGTTTCCCTATCTCTGGTTGCTCTGATCACGCCTTCTGTTACACCATGCAATCCTCGTTCCGTCATCCACCTGATTAGGACCTTCAAATATCTTATCCGTTGCTTTCCCCTGTCTTTTTTTCCTTTATCTGGCCTGTTAGTATCAAGTTCTCCAAGCCCTCCTTTCTCATTGCATGCCCCAGGAACTTCAGCTGTCTCTTCCTGATGCTCAGTATTAATTTCCTTTTTGTTTCAATCATTTCCAAGACCTCATCATTGTTCACATGCTTGATCCATGATATTCGCAGCATCCTTCTGTAGAACCACATTTCAGTTGCTTCAAGTTCTTCCTTCATTTTTGATAGTATTTTCCATCATTCACTGCCATATTGAAGGACGGACAGCACGTAGCAATTTCTTTCACTGGTGTCCTCAAGGACATATGGTCCAATGGTTAGAAAGCGTTGATTGAATCTCGTGACTTGACTAAAAAATTGAGTTCAGTACCTGGCAGAGATTTGGGGGAGGGGGAAACAGTTGAGCTAAACGGACCTGACACTGAGATATCTAGAAGCGGGATGAACCACGCAACGAGAACAATCTACCCTCAGCGAACGAGAAGGGTCCAGTTCGAATTTATTATTACCCGAAGAAAGTCGGAGCGTACAACAGCAGACGCCTCGTGAATATGGCAACAAATATAACAACAGTCCAAACAATGTAGTGTGTGAATGCGAATTTTCTTGGAGGGGGGTGGGAAACGTAGCCGTGATAAATCTATAGATATCAAAATTGTTCTGTCCATCGAACAGTCTAGACTAACTGAAAATTAAATCTAAATCTGATAAAATTAAAAAATTGTTTAGTATATCTGCTTCAACTAAACTATAGCAAAAAAAAAAACATTTTCTTTTAAAATTCATCTTAATCCTAGCTATTAAGGAGAAGTAACTTAGTAAAAAGTTTAGCGTAGGAGAAAATTAAATTGAACATAATCTGCGACGGCAGATTTAATTTCGCCCAAAAGCGTAAATTTTTATGAGATCAAAACCTTACACTAATAACTCAAGTTATGTTCTTAAATATCTTCGTCAGATCAACACTCATATGAACGTCATGTGTGGCACCAAACAAGTTCAGAAATATCTCAACCGTCAGCAAGCCATTCCACTGCCACTATTGCGCATGGGGCGACATAAGGGAATCTCAGGAGGAACGAATGTCAGACATAGGGAATCTCAGGAGGAACGAATGTCGGACATAGGGAATCTCAGGAGGAACGAATGTCGAACATAGGGAATCTCAGGAGGAACGAATGTCAGACATAGGGAATCTCAGGGAGAACGAATGCTCCAGACACTAGGGAATCTCAGGAGGAACGAATGTCAGACATAGGGCATCTCAGGAGGAACGAATGTCAGACATAGGGAATCTCAGGAGGAACGAATGTCAGATTTGTAGGGAATCTCAGGAGGAACGAATGTCAGACATAGGGAATCTCAGGAGGAACGAATGTCAGACATGGGGAATCTCAGGAGGAACGAATGTCAGACATAGGGAATCTCAGGAGGAACGAATGTCAGACATAGGGAATCTCAGGAGGAACGAATGTCAGACATAGGGAATCTCAGGAGGAACAGATATCCAGACATAGGGAATCTCAGGAGGAACGAATGTCAGACATAGGGAATCTCAGGAGGAACGAATGTCAGACATAGGGAATCTCAGGAGGAACGAATGTCAGACATAGGGAATCTCAGGAGGAACGAATGTCAGACATAGGGAATCTCAGGAGGAACGAATGTCAGACATAGGGAATCTCAGGAGGAACGAATGTCAGACATAGGAGGAATCTCAGAGGGAACGAATGTCAGACATAGGGAATCTCAGGAGGAACGAATGTCAGACATAGGGAATCTCAGGAGGAACGAATGTCAGACATAGGGAATCTCAGGAGGAACGAATGTCAGACATAGGGAATCTCAGGAGGAACGAATGTCAGACGCAGGGAATCTCAGGAGGAACGAATGTCAGACATAGGGAATCTCAGGAGGAACGAATGTCAGACATAGGGAATCTCAGGAGGAACGAATGTCAGACATAGGGAATCTCAGGAGGAACGAATGTCAGACATAGGGAATCTCAGGAGGAACGAATGTCAGACATAGGGAATCTCAGGAGGAACGGAGAAATGTCAGACATGTAGGGAATCTCCAGGAGAACGAATGTCGAACATAGGGAATCTCAGGAGGAACGAATGTCAGACATAGGGAATCTCAGGAGGAACGAATGTCAGACATAGGGAATCTCAGGAGGAACGAATGTCAGACATAGGGAATCTCAGGAGGAACGAATGTCAGACATAGGGAATCTCAGGAGGAACGAATGTCAGACATAGGGAATCTCAGGAGGAACGAATGTCAGACATAGGGAATCTCAGGAGGAACGAATGTCAGACATAGGGAATCTCAGGAGGAACGAATGTCAGACATAGGGGAGTCTCAGGAGGAACGAATGTCAGACATAGGGAATCTCAGGAGGAACGAATGTCGAACATGGGGAATCTCAGGAGGAACGAATGTCAGACATAGGGAATCTCAGGAGGAACGAATGTCAGACATGGGGAATCTCAGGAGGAACGAATGTCAGACATAGAAAATCTCAGGAGGAACGAATGTCAGACATAGGGAATCTCAGGAGGAACGAATGTCAGACATAGGGAATCTCAGGAGGAACGAATGTCAGACATAGGGAATCTCAGGAGGAACGAATGTCAGACATAGGGAATCTCAGGAGGAACGAATGTCAGACATAGGGAATCTCAGGAGGAACGAATGTCAGACATGGGGAATCTCAGGAGGAACGAATGTCAGACATAGGGAATCTCAGGAGAGACGAATGTCAGACATAGGGAATCTCAGGAGGAACAGAATGTCAGACATAAGGGGAATCTCAGGAGGAACGAATGTCAGACATAGGGAATCTCAGGAGGAACAGATGTCAGACATAGGGAATCTCAGGAGGAACGAATGTCAGACATAGGAATCTCAGGAGGAACGAATGTCAGACATAGGGAATCTCAGGAGGAACGAATGTCAGACATAGAAGTCTCAGGAGGAACGAATGTCAGACATAGGGAATCTCAGGAGGAACGAATGTCGAACTAGGGAATCTCCAGGAGGAACGAATGTCAGACATAGGGAATCTCAGGAGGAACGAATGTCAGACATAGGGAATCTCAGGAGGAACGAATGTCAGACATAGGGAATCTCAGGAGGAACGAATGTCAGACATAGGGAATCTCAGGAGGAACGAATGTCAGACATGGGGAATCTCAGGAGGAACGAATGTCAGACATAGGGAATCTCAGGAGGAACGAATGTCAGACATAGGGAATCTCAGGAGGAACGAATGTCAGACATAGGGAATCTCAGGAGGAACGAATGTCAGACATAGGGAATCTCAGGAGGAACGAATGTCAGACATAGGGAATCTCAGGAGGAACGAATGTCAGACATAGGGAATCTCAGGAGGAACGAATGTCAGACATAGGGAATCTCAGGAGGAACGAATGTCAGACATAGGGGAATCTCTGAGAGGAACGAATGTCAGACATAGGGAATCTCAGGAGGAACGAATGTCAGACATAGGGAATCTCAGGAGGAACGAATGTCAGACATAGGGAATCTCAGGAGGAACGAATGTCAGACATAGGGAATCTCAGGAGGAACAGATGTCAGACATAGGGAATCTCAGGAGGAACGAATGTCAGACATAGAGAATCTCAGGAGGAACGAATGTCAGACATAGGGAATCTCAGGAGGAACGAATGTCCAAGACATAGGGAATCTCAGGAGGAACGAATGTCAGACATAGGGAATCTCAGGAGGAACGAATGTCAGACATAGGGAATCTCAGGAGGAACGAATGTCAGACATAGGGAATCTCAGGAGGAACGGAGTGTCAGACATAGGGAATCTCAGGAGGAACGAATGTCAGACATAGGGAATCTCAGGAGGAACGAATGTCAGACATAGGGAATCTCAGGAGGAACGAATGTCAGACATAGAAGTCTCAGGAGGAACGAATGTCAGACATAGGGAATCTCAGGAGGGAACGAATGTCAGACATAGGGAATCTCAGGAGGAACGAATGTCAGACATAGGGAATCTCAGGAGGAACGAATGTCAGACATAGGGAATCTCAGGAGGAACGAATGTCAGACATAGGGAATCTCAGGAGGAACGAATGTCAGACATAGGGAATCTCAGGAGGAACGAATGTCAGACATAGGGAATCTCAGGAGGAACGAATGTCAGACATAGGGAATCTCAGGAGGAACGAATGTCAGACATAGGGAATCAGGAGGAACGAATGTCAGACATAGGAGATCTCAGGAGGAACGAATGTCAGACATAGGGAATCTCAGGAGGAACGAATGTCAGACATAGGGAATCTCAGGAGGAACGAATGTCAGACATAGGGGAATCTCAGGAGGAACGAATGTCAGACATAGGGAATCTCAGGAGGAACGAATGTCAGACATAGGGAATCTCAGGAGGAACGAATGTCAGACATAGGGAATCTCAGGAGGAACGAATGTCAGACATAGAGGGAATGTCAAGTGCAGAAGCCGTGAACGTATTTATAGAAGAGACACAGGGAACCCACGTCGCGCCGGTGGGAGAGAGACTGCAGGCGATCTGCCAAGTTGGTATCTATCACATTACAAACCCTCCTCTGAACCTTATCGAGATGCCCGAAGAGAATAGCAGGGGCACCTGACCAGATATGGCAGCAGTATTCAATGCACGGGCGGATGGTAGATTTATATATGTGCAGGATAGATTTAGACGGAAAAAACTTCCGGGCCCTACACAGAGAACCGACTTTCATAGCAGCGAATTTAGCAATTGATTCGATATAGTCATTCCATTTGAGGTCCGCTGAAAGTGTGAGACCAAGGAGGCGTAGTGTTTTACTCTCTGGAAGGCAAGCCTGGTCCATGCTAATGGGAGGTAGGTGAGATTGTCTATGATGGTTAATTGAGAGTAACTTCGTTTTAGAAGCATTAAAATTTACTAACCATTTCTTACCCCAGTCCAATATGGATTGGAGGTCTTTTTCAATATCGGCTGCGAGGTTAGCTTTGACGAATACCCCAGATTTTTGATCGAGGCGAGAGTAAATTGTGGTGTCATCGGCATACAAACTTACTTGGGCTCTTATGGAATCAGGGAGATCATTAATGTATATCAGGAAGAGTGTATGACCTAAGATGGAGCCTTGGGGGACACCTGCGTTTGTATGGTAGTTCTGAGAGGCATGTCCGTTTAATACCAACTTCATTGTGCGGTTAGAGAGGAATGACTGGATTAGTTCAAACAAATGTCCAGTTATACCATAACTGGACATTTCTAATATGTAATATCAATTGGTAAAAAATGTTTTCAGCGAGTAAGAGAGAACTACATATTAAACAAATAACAGTACCAAATGACTACATCACTTGAAGGCTACCAATAGCAGCAAAACTAAAATGGATAGCACGCGTTACAAAAAATAATCATATTCTACACCATTTCAAGTAATTTTTGCAAAGGAAACCCAGATCAATGCTAACAAGAGCGATTACAATTACTGGATTTGAAAAATTTACTTTCACTAGAAATTATTGTAAGAGGAAGTTTTCATAAAACTTTAGATAAAAGCAGTACTTGCTGCTCGGTCTATAAATGCCCAACGTTTCCTGATAGAAACAGCTAATATAATTACCATTGGATAGAATTTAAACAACATTCTTAATTTAAATATACAAACCTATATTTACCTGAAGCTGAACCCTTAGTAATACCGATTTAAAAGTACAGTTTATAGAAATATATTGGAAAGCTAACGGTTAACTCAACTTGAACAAGTTAAGATTAAGAGTTGATTCCAGAAAATATCGGTTCGTGAGAAGCTGCTGCTCGTCAGAATTTCCACCAATGGAGTACGAATAGAATAAAAAGGTAGTTCGCTGCGATGTATGTGACCTGGCATGTCACAGCTGTGGAGAAAAAAATGGCAAAACTAAGGCATGTAGTTCGCCTGTACATTTCCTAGCAATAGCGACAGAGTCTCGACACGCTTGCGACGTTTTCTGTGAGAAAGAAAAATATCGAAACTGAAAAGTAAATTGGCAACTCCTGTCCAGTAGTATTAGTTTCTACAAAAAATATATTGATATGTTTTTCTTAAAAATGTATTGTTGGTAATATTTTCTACTCCAAAAACGCATTGCTAAGATTTTCACTATAAAAATCAACCTCAGTTATTTAATGCCGATAAATAGATAATGGTTTATATTTCTTGCAAATTAACCCATGGTTCACTGTCAATAGTATGAGATATATATATATATATATATATATATAACATATTCAGTTATGATCTGAAATTAAGGACAGGATGGTTAAATAAAATAAAGACAAGAGGAAAACTTTAAATCGCCTAGGCGTTTCATCCTGTGATGGACTTTATCAAGGCAAAAAGACGAAATGAGTTTTATTCTAAATTACGTATCTATAAACAGTGTTGACTATAAAAACGCTCACAAATTATTCCAAAAGAATTCCTTCATGCTGAGTGCAAAGTCACGAGATCTTAAAATGAAGGGAATTCAACCGTTTTTAACTTTTCATTATGTATGTTAGTCTGTTTTAGTATAATTTCTGTAAGTAAAGGTGAGACTGGGAAAAATCCGGGGCGCAAATTGATGTCTTGGTAGTACTGGATGGCGGCGCTCTCGAGAACTTTTCTTCAGAACAAATTGCTTACTCTTTATTAGTGTGGCATTTTTTAAAATCCAAATTGTGCTTGAATTTATTTCTGTGAATCACTAATACATTTCTTAGATTATTATAA
Organism: Ascarosepion bandense; assembly: GCA_037127315.1. Lineage (NCBI taxonomy): Eukaryota > Metazoa > Mollusca > Cephalopoda > Sepiida > Sepiidae > Ascarosepion > Ascarosepion bandense. The sequence continues at coordinate 3,219,364 of JBBBDQ010000851.1, forward strand.
GTGATGTCTTGTGTTCATATATACGTTTCTTTAGATTTCTACTTGTTTCTCCGGTGTAGAAGAATCCCGGCAAATTTATTCCGTATACACCTGCTTTTTCATCACTGATTTCGGTTATTTTTATATAAAAAAAGTAAACTCTGCTGACCTTTTGAACAAACTAAAAAAAGAAACATGGCAATTCTAAACATAATATAGATAAATGCTTAAATCAATTAAAAACACACTTAAAAATAAATGTGTGTGTGTGTGTGTGTGTGTGTGTGTGAGTGTTACGTCCCCGTAAAAAAAAAAAAAACGAGAAAGAAAAATGAACTGCTCTACTCATTACAGTATGGAATAAATATTTAAACTATTCAATCAGCAGCTAACGATTACATTGATTTAAATTCATTTGTACTACCGATGCGGGTTGTGTGTGGATATATATATTTCTTTAGAATGCGCGTTACGCATTATTGATATATCAAACATTAGTCTACTCAATTTTGATACCTAGGAAAAACGAGAGACAATACACATTTTTCAACGAGAAAAGAGAGGGAACAGACGAGGAGATTAACGTCTGCTGTGAAATAAACAACTTGCCAATTACAAGTCTTAAGTTACAGCCCGTTAAAATATTAAACCTTCATGCATACTAAAAGTTTATATATTTAAAATTTTAAAAAACAAGACTAAATATTCAACGATGTAATAGAATATAAAATTTTGTCGTCATGGAATAAGCAACGACATTCTTTAATGTTCAGCTTAATTATATTTCAGAATATTCAAATAGCAAAACGGAAGTCTCATTAATTGTAACGCCTCATTTCACTTTATCTCACATTAAATTTACACAAATTATAATTTACAGTGGATATCACATCTGGCAATTAATACCTGAATAATTTCAAAAATAAACTATCCTCCTCCAGATTATCATGCAAAAGGCAAGAATACTTATTCTGCAGTTGATTTCACGTTGCTACGATCTGTCTGTAAAACAGTCCAAGAAAATGAGTCATGAATCGTTCCAGCAAATGAATGTGCAATCATCATGTAAAGCCTGTAGCATTGTGAAACAATCTGGATGGTATGGGTTATGAGAGAGAGAGAGAGAGAGACACACACACACACACACACAAAAGCAGAGAGAGAGACACACACACACACACACACAAAAGCAGAGAGAGAGAGACACACACACACACACACAAAAGCAGAGAGAGAGAGACACACACACACACACACACACAGAGAGAGAGAGACACACACACACACACACAAAAGCAGAGAGAGAGAGACACACACACACACACAAAAGCAGAGAGAGAGAGACACACACACACACACACAAAAGCAGAGAGAGAGACACACACACACACAAAGCAGAGAGAGAGAGACACACACACACACACACAAAAGCAGAGAGAGAGAGACACACACACAAAAGCAGAGAGAGAGAGAGACACACACACAAAAGCAGAGAGAGAGAGACACACACACACACACAAAAGCAGAGAGAGAGAGAGACACACACACACACACACACACAAAAGCAGAGAGAGAGAGACACACACACACACACACACAAAAGCAGAGAGAGAGAGAGACACACACACACACACACAAAAGCAGAGAGAGAGAGAGACACACACACGCACACAAAAGCAGAGAGAGAGAGAGACACACACACGCACACAAAAGCAGAGAGAGAGAGAGAGACACACACACGCACACAAAAGCAGAGAGAGAGAGAGACACACACACGCACACAAAAGCAGAGAGAGAGACACACACACGCACACAAAAGCAGAGAGAGAGACACACACACGCACACAAAAGCAGAGAGAGACACACACGCACACAAAAGCAGAGAGAGACACACACACGCACACAAAAGCAGAGAGAGACACACACACGCACAAAAGCAGAGAGAGACAGACAGGCAGGCACGCAGAGAGAGAGACAGACAGAGAGAGAGACAGACAGAGAGAGAGACAGACAAGCAGAGAGAGAGACAGACACACAGAGAGAGAGAGAGAGAGAGAGACAGACAGACACAAGCAGAGAGAGAGAGAGAGAGAGAGACAGACAGACACACACAGAGAGAGAGAGAGAGAGAGAGAGACAGACAGACACAAGCAGAGAGAGAGAGAGAGAGAGAGACAGACAGACACAAGCAGAGAGAGAGACAGACAGACACAAGCAGAGAGAGAGAGACAGACACAAGCAGAGAGAGAGAGACAGACACAAGCAGAGAGAGAGAGACAGACACAAGCAGAGAGAGAGAGACAGACACAAGCAGAGAGAGAGAGACAGACACAAGCAGAGAGAGAGAGACAGACACAAGCAGAGAGAGAGAGACAGACACAAGCAGAGAGAGAGAGACAGACACAAGCAGAGAGAGAGAGAGACAGACACAAGCAGAGAGAGAGAGACAGACACAAGCAGAGAGAGAGAGACAGACACAAGCAGAGAGAGAGAGACAGACACACAGAGAGAGAGAGACAGACACAAGCAGAGAGAGAGAGACAGACACAAGCAGAGAGAGAGAGACAGACACAAGCAGAGAGAGAGAGACAGACACAAGCAGAGAGAGAGAGACAGACACAAGCAGAGAGAGAGAGACAGACACAAGCAGAGAGAGAGAGACAGACACAAGCAGAGAGAGAGAGACAGACACAAGCAGAGAGAGAGAGACAGACACATACAGAGAGAGAGAGACAGACACAAGCAGAGAGAGAGAGACAGACACAAGCAGAGAGAGAGAGACAGACACAAGCAGAGAGAGAGAGACAGACACAAGCAGAGAGAGAGAGACAGACACAAGCAGAGAGAGAGAGACAGACACAAGCAGAGAGAGAGAGACAGACACAAGCAGAGAGAGAGAGAGACAGACACAAGCAGAGAGAGAGAGAGACAGACACAAGCAGAGAGAGAGAGACAGACACAAGCAGAGAGAGAGAGACAGACACAAGCAGAGAGAGAGAGACAGACACACAGAGAGAGAGAGACAGACACAAGCAGAGAGAGAGAGACAGACACAAGCAGAGAGAGAGAGACAGACATACATAGAGAGAGAGAGACAGACACAAGCAGAGAGAGAGAGACAGACACAAGCAGAGAGAGAGAGACAGACACAAGCAGAG
>JBBBDQ010000851.1:3225000-3252500 GCA_037127315.1 Ascarosepion bandense
ACGTAGAGTGAGAGAGAGAGACACGCGCAGTGAGACACGCGCAGTGAGACAGACAGACAGACAGACAGACAGAGAGAGACAGAAACTATTCATTAGGCTAACATTTCTTTCAGCGTATGGCACTAGCCCTGAATATTTGAATCTTAGTAAATCGCTTCTCATCAGTCATCATTTCGTGAACCAAATGTTTTTCTTGGTGGTGGCAGTTGTATAAAGTCCAGACCTTAGTCACCTTTAAGACAATCGCCCTCTTAAAAATACAACTCCCTTTTTTGCTCTCTTGATGAAGTTGAAACAATTTCCTAATGTAGGGATCATGTTAGTATGCGTATCTTTAGAAAGATAAACATTTTTTGTAGGTACTTAAATACCGCAATGCAATTTTTTTTCCATTTTCTAAAGAAGGTGCTACTAGATTCTTTTTTTTTTACGTTTTCTTTAAACATTTTGATGTCAGTTTACATGTAAAGAAACATACAAACATTGCAGTTTTCATCTTTGAGAAATTTGTTAGGAAAGCGAAGGCCAGAGAAGAAAAAATCATGCATCCAGACAACGGCTACAGGAAGAGAGTGGACCGTCCAGGTAATAATTACCCAACCATCTATAGACGCACAATCAAACATTTTGGATTTTATATATATATATATATATATATATATATGTATATATTACGCACAAGAAAGTGTCTGCCTTGTGCGTACAGAGTAAATACATTTTTTACTCGTGACGTCAATTTCACATGCGCAGTTTGTTGGTCGACACTCAAATCAGGAACAAATGTTGGCAGAAGCAGATGTTACATCAGATTAGATCATGTTCACTGAACAGCAGAATAAAAGCTTCTTGACGATAAGCTTTTGTGAATCATTAAGAGATTCATTTCAGATATAAAATACATAAAATAGCCATTGCACGTAGCCTTTTTTCAGTGGAAGTTATCAAACCAGTGGATAGATCGAGTATTCATTAATTAGGCCTGAAAACATAAATCAATTTCATTGACAGCCTTTTTGTGATCATACTGAATTCTGTCAAGGTTAACTATATGAATGTCAGAATTTAGCTGACACTGTCTGGATTTTCAGTGTGGCTCCCAAAATTCAAATAGCGGGTGTATGTGTGCGCATGTACAGGGTGTATTAAAACACTTTTTACAAACATTTAAGGTGGGTTCTTGCCAGAACAAAAAGGTAAGATGTCCATATAAACAAGAAAGGGTGCTACTATAGAGTGATGTCTACTTCGTTTCCATAATAACGTGAGGTCTATCGCAGTATCGAACTGTAATATTCTATGTGTATATATATTTATTCAAACCCTATATAAATATATACAGGGTGGACCATAATTTGCGCACCAAAGAATTACGTGAAGTGATGTGAAAATCTAAAATCAACTGAGTTTTATATCTTTTCCTTTCCTTGGGTATAAAATAAATGTTCTTTTATCATCTATATATATTATATATGAACCATATGCGTCTTCGGTTTAGCAGAATTACGTCCCCTAGCAGGTTAGTAAGGGTGTTGAAAATCAAGTCCCTGTAGAAAGCTCCTGTAAAAAGTGCTGAGAGAACTTACGAGCCTACCCGAAAATTGCAGCCCAGACAACCGTAAACTGATGCCGACGTCTCGCCTGTATTGTATCATGGAGATTCCGATCTAACCGCATACGTTGGTTGTATGAATTTTATTCCACCTCTTCCAGATGTTTATCATTCATAAACAAAAGAAAAAAACAGCGGACTGGCAGTTTGTACAGTAAACTATCGGCAAAAGTTAGGACCACTTGACCAGCCTGTAGTATGCGTTCTACGCGGTCAGGCGTACGAGATGATTCTTATCTATAGTTCTGTCTACAGTTTGTGGTGCCACCATTGGCATCTCAGCAAGTTGAATATAAACAGCTGCAAAAGATGGATAATTTCGGTCTGGAAACGCAATCTCGCGCCAATTAGCAGTCACGCATCCACATGTAAAAATCATGTCTGCCTATTCCTAATATGAATATCATATCGTTATTAAACGGAACACTTCTCAGTTGATTGGCTATCCACAGATGTAAACTAGTCTATACGGCAACAGAGCGTTTTCTTCTGTAATCTTTCTTTAAAGCAATATGCTGATATGGTCCCCAAGTTTGTTTTATACCTTCGATATACCCAGTGTGTGTGTGTGTGTGTGTGTATATATATATATATAGGATTTTTTTTTTTTTTTCAAAAGGAAGTTTGGCATTGTACATTTTTATCAAGATTTTGTATTTGCGATTTTGTTTATAAATATATTTAAGAAAAAAAAGAAATGCTTCGTATTACAAATGCTTTATTAGAATAGCTCTATTCAATAAGTTTTAATCCTTAATACACTCTTATTCAATTATAAACATGTTTTCCAGATGTAGAGTTTATTTTGTCCTCGATTGTAAAAGACTTGTCAAAGTTATACTGCAATCATTCATCTTAACATAAGATGAATTATTGCTGTATAACTTTAAAAAGAATTACCTAACTTTTAAAGAAAAATCCATTCCTTCGCTCCACCCCAGCTATGGGTAAATATTAGCAAATACCGATTTCTATATCCTTGGGTGTCAAACAGTCTAGGGGAAAACTGAATTTAAACCAAACTTGAGCGAGATTGCTGAAGACACCCCACTTGTACTGCAGTACAGGCGATGCCTTTCAACTAATGTATAGCAGAACGTGATTGTGAATTTCACACTGTATCCACGTAGACAGTATTTTTTTATGGTGACACTGGTAGAAATTTGTTTGGTAATTTCCTTGATGAAAATAATTCGTATTCTTACCGAATATTTTGGTGGGTAGCCATTCCCGCTTTCAATCGTAAACATTTTACGAAATCGACTTCTAATTAACCTGACGCGTACCCCGGCGCCGATAATATTAGCGACTTGTTATTAAACAACGCTTAAACCACGAACAAGTTTTATCGCACCATTCAGTCGTCAAATACATGTTTATCTATCGCAGAATATTGGCTCCTCTAAATATTCTTCACAATTTAACAGCCAATGCTATCCGATGTTCAAGGGGCAGCAAGTCGTCAGCTCTTCTGTATCTTTAGTAATTTTTGATTCGTCATCAGTGGTACTGACTTTCAAACAAACGCTACTCTTGAAAGCTATAGTTAAATTACTATTGCAATAGAACAAAGGCACGGTTTAAAAAAATGTACATTCTCAAATGTGACAATTGAATGAAATTTGACAAGAAATACAAGCTTAGGCATGACAGTAGGGAGAGTGCGATACTTGGAAGTTATAACGTCAGCATTTGAAAACATCCTTAAAATAATTACCATAAGTCAAGAGACAGGAAAATTTCGCTAAAAACAGTACTGTATTGCTATGTGATGTCTGTTCTCGAATATGGCAATGAATGGTGGACAATATAAAAAATGAAGGAAAAACTTTAAGCAATTGAGCATGTGAGCAATGAGATTTTAGAAAGGGTGGAAAAAAAAGGAAATTAATACTGAGCATCAGAAAGAGACAGCTGAAGTTCTTGGGACATGTAATGAGGAAGGAAGGCTGGGAGAATCTGATACTCACAGGCCAGATAGTGAGAAAGAAAGAGAGGAAAGCAGCGGATAACATTTTAAGCGCCTGAGCAGGGGGATGGCAGAGCGAGGTTTGAGTGGGGTAACAGGAGAAAATATGCTAAGAGCCCCAAGAGATAGGGAGACGTGGAAAGCCATGATCGCCTACGTTGTAGAGAGACATGTCACATAGAAAACGACAAAAAGTGTGATAAACTTAACGATTATCCCCAGAAAATCTGCTCTAGGGGTCAGATCTACAGCAAGGAACACAATTTATATTTGATTAGAGAGTGGTAGATGAAGAGTGTTTAGAAAATTTAACACCAGCAGGATATATATATATTTGTGAAAAGCCATGATCACATCCCTAAGGGACATGACACCTTCGACAGGCTCCGTAATAAAAATTATTTGTTTCCTGTAATTACATACTGGGAAAATTGGCACAGCAGGCATTTAATTAAAAAGCAAAAACTATTTAACGGTTGACTATTTACAATAATTAAATTCAATCCGGGCAAAGATATATTGTCTGCTGTGCAAAAGAGAAGTATGCTTGATGACTTTTCTAAAAAGTCATCAATATTAAATTTTCTTCTTTCAGAAAATATCACAATTATTAAAGTTTTATATAATCGGGTAAACCCAATGTAAGCCAGAATATATATATATATATATATATATACACACACACACACCATCGTACAAATGGTGAGAAAAACGAACGTTTCCTAATGCTTTTCACGCTGTCCCTGATCATGTATACATCGTTTATGCGTTGTTTTTCCTTCCGACTGCATTTTTTAAGTTTTGGACTGATGGATACAGTTTACTCTTTGCCGTGATGAAAACTGAGTTAAAAGTTTAGTATCATCAATATCCGCAATCTTTGTAAGGCTTGCCAGTGTGTTCGTGCAGCGTTACAATTTTCTTACCCTTTACTGGAGTAAAGTCTATCTCAGATAATAGGCATAGGACAACTAAACGACAGTCGAGACAATAGCATCCGAGCATGATAAAAATCTGATACAATCATAGATGACGCAATGTTTTTAGAAACCAAACAAATTTCATCATCCACCCCGAAAATAGGTTCATGTTATTGCACACCACTGTAAATGACCTAACCTGAAGAAAACTGACATCTGCATGTTATATCAATTTGATGCAATTTGTTGTCCAAAATTGTTCATTTCTTTCGGTATATGTTTATTTTACAGTTTTTATAATTAAGAGTGGAAAACTAGTTAAAGAATTTGAATTAAACCCATTTTACGCTGTGAAAGAGAAATTTTAAAGGAAGCCGAAAAATAAATGATGTTGAAGCGCCATGAACTGCTAACGAACGTTTAGGATAAAAAGGGTTCAGACTAAGTTGACACCAGTCTTGAAAACAATCCCAGGTCAAGGAGACATTGAAGATGAGCCTTAGCTGGAAATGGTTGAATAACACATTTTATGCACTCACACGTACTCAACATAACTTGGTTCTTCACAAAGCACCAGCGGTCGATACCTCCATAAGCTCGGCTGAATGAACCAACGGTTTTGAGAAGTTCCTCCAGAACTGAACAATGATCAGGTACAAAGTCCAGATCATATACAACCAATTGCTAGAAAATCGCCAGAATGCTTTTTCTTCTTCACTGGGGATGAAAAATGAATATTCTTGTCAAGCTTCAGAACCTGCTGTTCCATAAGTGCTGTTTGAACAGAAAATAATGTGTTAAGTGAAATTTCTAAAGAATCACGCTCTAAATGCTGACTTATGCGCAGCAACTGGAGCAAGTATCAGATATTCTCAGAAGCCATTTCAGTTTCGAGGCATTGATCATTCGAAGACGCAACATGACAATGTCACAGCAGGCACTATCAAATGGAATCAAGCGGTGTCCTGAGACGTTTACCGAGCCATGTTTGATCGAAAGTTCAACTATTGATGAGGTTGAAAACGGGTGTAGGAAGACTTGCATATGAACAAGCTCTGAAATTTGTCAATGATAACAGACAATATATTGTGATGAGAGGATACATTTTAATGAATCACTTTTTGCATGTAATTTGCTTGAATTACGAAAACTGTGTGTGTGTGTGTGTGTGTGTGTGTGTGTGTGTGTGTGTGTGTGTGTATATATATATATATATATATATATTTTTCTCTCTGCACAAGAGCTGTCAGGCTTCGGCGCTTTTTCCCCCCTAGTACTGCATCAGCCGATAGAACTACCACTAAAACTCTACAGCTCTTGTGTAGCGAAAAAAATGTTTATAACTTCTAATACAAATATTTCTCTACTATGCATCAAGCATAGTTAAGTAAATGTTGCGAATAGTGGAGTGTCTATCCATTAGTTTTTTTTTTCAACTAATGTGTGTGTATATATATATATACACACACACACACAAAAATGGTTTTTATAATCATAGAAGATATATAAATATTCTTAATCCTCATACTGAACATATAATGAAAATATAAGAATAAGGGATGGATAACTTAGATATTTTAATCTTTAAAAAAAAAATATTGCTAATCCATCCTTTAACCTCGTCAAATAATACAGAAAAAAAAATCTTAAAGTTCCTTCTATTACATAACCATTGGTTAACTTTCATCACTTCTGTTTACTTGCTTTTCATTTACTGTACTGTTTTATGTTAGAGTTAAACCTCTTTTGCAATGATATGTAATGTACTGATAGCTTTCTTTAAATATTGTATACTTGAAGCTTTATTTTCTCCTGAAAATGGAGGTAGCTTCTGATATGCCATCAAATGCAACCTTTAGATATGTCTGGTCACTACTATATAGGTATATATGTATACACGTCATATCAGGTCAGTAAGTACCGTTACGTTTACTACGTAACAATCTGAAACATGGTTGGCTTATTGATGACTAAACTGTCCCCCCATAATCACGCTTTTCTCTAGAGAGTGGCTAGATATCCAAGATTAAAGACAGGGTCCGTCAAATGAAAGAATCCTTTTGTTGAATCAACTACATCTAGCAGAATTGCGGAGGTTATAGGAATACAATTGTTCTTGTTCAGGTTTGCAGCAATCTCAGAGACATCGGAGACCTCAGCCTTCTATCCTGAAGATATCTAATCTGAAGGAGGATAACTGATAACACCTGCAGCTTAATATAAAACGCCGTTGTGTACGTGCTGTTCATGATTAGAAAGCATGATTGCCACAGTGTAAAAATCCTTCTCCACATCAAAACGTATGCCTTAATATATAAGTTTTTTTTTTTTTTTTTTAATCATCTCACCCCAAGCAAGGCATTCCACTGCCACTATTGCGCATGGGGATACATAGGGGAAGGTAAAGAGAAGGAGTGGATAGACATAGGGAATGTCAGGAGAAAGGTGACAGATGAGTAAGGATAGCGAGGATGAGGGTCGGGCAGATGGGAAGAGTGCTTGATAGAATGGGAGCAGGTTAGTGTGTTAGGAGGTGTGTATTGACCTTACATTTAAACTCCTGGAGATTGTAGCCGTCGGGGAAGCAGTCTTGTGGAAGGGAATTCCACAGTCGGGAAGTGCGAGAAAAGAAACTGTTGGAGTAGAAGTTACGGCTGCATTTTATCGGTTTCACTGTAAAAGGGTGGGATCTAGTTGCTAATCTAGTATCTCGTGCAAATTCGTATTTAGGGGGCACCAGTGATCTAAGTTCATCGGAGCAGAAGCCGTGAAAGTATTTATAGAAGAGACACAGGGAAGCCACGTCTCGCCGGTGGGAGAGAGACTGCAGGCGGTCTGCCAAGTCGGTATCTATCACATTACAGACCCTCCTCTGAACCTTATCGAGAAGCCCGAGGAGAACAGCAGGGGCACCCGACCAGATATGGCAGCAGTATTCAATGCACGGGCGGATGGTAGATTTATATATGTGCAGGATAGATTTAGACGGAAAAAACTTCCGGGCCCTACACAGAGAACCGACTTTCATAGCAGCGGATTTAGCAATGGATTTGATATAGTCATTCCATTTGAGGTCCGCTGAAAGTGTGAGACCAAGGAGGCGTAGTGTTTTACTCTCTGGGAGGCAAGCCTGGTCCATGCTAATGGGAAGTAGGTGAGATTGTCGATGATGGTTAATTGACAGTAGCTTCGTTTTAGAAGCATTAAAATTTACTAGCCATTTCTTACCCCAGTCCAATATGGATTGGAGGTCTTTTTCAATCTCGGCTGCGAGTTTAGCTTTGACGCCTACACCAGATTTTTGTTGGAGGCGAGAGTAAACTGTGGTGTCATCGGCGTACAAACCTATTTGGGTTCTTATGGAATCAGGGAGATCATTAATATATATCAGGAAGAGTGTAGAACCTAAGATGGAGCCTTGGGAGACACCTGCGTTTGTATGGTAGTTCTGAGAGGCATGTCCGTTTAATACCACTTTCATTGTGCGGTTAGAGAGGAATTACTGGATTAGTTCAAACAAATGTCCAGTTATACCATAGCTCCGCAGTTTACATAGAAGTCCAGCATGCCAAACTCTGTCGAACGCCTTAGATATATCCAATGCAACGGTTCGAGCTTCGCTATTCCTGTCGAGTGCCTGGTATATGTACTCGGTGATGGTCGTTAGCAGTAGACCTGGTGAAGCGGAAACCATATTGCTTGTCCGAGAGGAGCCTGTGTGCTGTGAGATGCTGAACCACCTCGGCGTTGATAATGGCTTCGAACACTTTGCCAAAGTAGATTATATTTAGGATGTACGTAATAGACAACGAGGTGGTATATATCCTACAGGCTTGTGCAAATTAGCTGAAACAACTGCTTAAGTTTCCTTTCTTTTTACGGTTAGTTTTAGACCCACTGGAGTGATTTATCTAAGATTATGTCATTAGTGCGCAGTAATATGCATGCTTTCGAGGTGCATGATAAAATGTTTTGGCCTTGAAAAATATTGCATCATCCGTGATTGCATCAGATATTTATCACGCCCAGACACTTGTTACGACTGTCGATTAGTTCTATGCTGTAGACTTTACTCCAAGTAACCGTACCAAAATTTTAGTGCTGCACAAAACAAGTGATGTATTCGTTTCCAAGGCTTATCAACCTATTCCAGGTAATTTAAAGCCAGAAAATATTTTTTGAATTCTAATTGCATTCTTAAAAAAATAAACTGGTGATACCAGTCTTACTAATTAACCCATCACTGGGGGAATAGAAATGGATTTTTAGATTTTTCTAGAGTATTTACGCGTAAGTTAATATAAATCTAACTGGAATTGGAACTGCTTTCCTATTAATTTCGAATCTTATCTATTAAACCACCTCACAACCAAGTTTGCCGTATTTGCTATTTCCAAGCGCTTACCCATCCAGGAACGTACGGGAATCCGTGTTTCAACGAGAAATGGCCGTAAGCCAAAGCGGGGGAATGAACCTCGATGAAAGAAAGACGCGGCGGAAAATGTTTATTATATTCTTTAAAGGTTTTGATATTTCTTTTTCGGAGAAAGACGCACAACTTACGTTGGTAGATCGATAAGTATAAGATTAAAAATATCGATATTGTTTATCAATTTTTGTTCATTTTTTTTTTTTTTTTTTAAGAAACACCCCATTCTACGAGGAATCTATGACAGATCATGCCTCTCCAGGAAATTTCAATAGATAGACATTGAAAATAAAATTAAAACATTTCTTTTGCTGTTTTTAATAATTAGGTTACCTTCAAAATCACGTTTTCTAGACATCCCTGCACAACACAGCCGCACGCTTTGCCTGAAATAAGCGAATTAATTGGAAATAAAATCAAGGTAGTACAAAAATTTAACTATCTAAGAAGCCTTCAAAGAGAAGCCGGTGAGCGCAATACCTAACTTCGAAGACGCATCGGTTTAGCAAAAGATGCCTTCTAAAAGCTAAGCAAAGTATCAAAAGAGGAAAATTTAATCGGAACTGAAATAACTACTGAAATGTTATGTAATATCAGTCCTATAAGACAGTGAATGCCGGACAACTACCATAGAAAGCGAAGCAGTTAACAAATGTATTTCAAAAAAAGGTTACTTAGAATACTTTCTTATTTGGTCTACCGTAAAAAAAAATGATTCTGTTTCCACTAAAGCTTTCTATTTGCTCTCATATTCAGTGTGCTATATTCAACACTTAGCATAAAATCCCAGTTAAAACTTCAGTTAAGTGCCATACGTGATACACGCTTTGGGCGATCATGTCTCCTTCAAGACATGATTGACTGGGCAAAAGATTATCCCGCAATCGATTGCCATTGCTTTCTGCGGTAGACTGGTTGTCAGCTAAGGCTATAGAACCCAATCAGTCATTATTTAACCCATAACTGGAGGGAAGAGACGGATTCATACCTTTCGCAAGGGTATTTGTGCGTAAGTGAATACTAGTAATTCAAATGGAATTCGAACTCGACGATTTATCGTTCCGAGCCGATATCAGCTGCACCGCAACACACAACCTCGGGAGTTAAAACTTACGCGACACAAAACGAGGAAAACGGGTGTAGAAGGTCATGCAAATGAACAATTTTTGAAATTTTTCAATGATAACAGACAAGAGGATGCGTTTTAATGAATCATTTTTGCATATAATTTGCTTGAAATACGAAAACTGTGTGTGTATGTTTATATAATTTTTATCTGCACAGGAGCTGTCTGGATTCGGTGCTTCCCCCCCACCCTTGCACCGCATCAGCGGATAGAAATACTGAAATTTTGCAGCTCTTGTGTAGCGAAAAAGTCTTTATAAATTCTAATACAAATATTTCTCTATGCATCGAGCATAGTTAAAAGTAAATGTTGCAAATAGTGGAGTGTCTATCCATTAGTTCTTTCAACTAATATATATATGTATATATATATATATATATATATAAAAAATGGTCTTTATGATAATAAAAGATATATAAATAAGATTCTTAATCCTCATACAGAACAGAATAAAGATATAAGAAAAAGGGATGGATGAGATATTTTAATCTTACTTTTAAAAAATTGACACTAAAGTTGACATTGATGACAGGAGGGTAGATTCAAAACCGTGCATAACCTAACTAAAGAGATTGTATTGAACAAGTAAGAAAGATAGAAAAAAAGAATTAAGATCTACAAAGTACTAAGGTAAACCATTGTAATTCTTAGAAGTAATTTCAATACAATAGCTATATAACTATTCTGTTCATTCGACATTTAGCAATGTTTTAATAACCGAAAAATGATCATATATCTATGTACCTTTATGTATATTTAATGATGGTAACGATATTTACTTCACCTACACACATATACATACACACGTCAATGATCCCTGTCTTATAACACATACTATTCACTGTAATATAATGCTGCTTAAATTAGTGAAAATTTAATTTTTTTTATCGGGCAAGAAATACAGTACAAGACCAGAATATCCGCTCAAACCAAAATTCGTAAGGCTCAAATGATCTTAATTTTTTGAAAATGTATAGTATCACAAGCAAGCACGCACGTTAATTTTTTTGTTTCTAGAAATTCAGCATTGACTGCAATAAGTATTGAGACCAAAAGCTTGATAGCATTTTAACCCAGTGTCCTTGGGTTTTAAAATTTCATTTACAAATTACAAGAATGTTTCTTCCAACCGGGCAATATTTGGAAGGTGATTTTATTGACTCGTCACCATGTCCTCACTACCTATATATAATAACGGTTTTATATAATGATTTGAACCCATTATTTTTATATAGTTTTTTTTTATGATGTCCTCAAATGAGGACACTGGGTTAAAATGGATTAACAGCTTTTACCAATTTTTGAGCAGCTAGCTTTTAAATCTGAGAAAAAGTCAGAGAAACAGCTAATTTCCGCAAGTTTTTGCTCATAACGTAGCACTGAATTGAAACAATTCAGAATTCCTAAGCGTGAATTGCCACAAGCAAAATATCGAATGTTATACGGTATTCAACAAGAAAATATATGCCATGATACTACTGGCTACACGTTATAAAATGTCTTAAATTTGTATTTGTTGAAAATTACACTAAAACTACTGCATTGTATAACATTTCATCATATGGCTAACTTGCTCAGTATATTTTCCCTTTGAAGCAAATGAAGATCTTAATTAGTGGCACAATGATTAGTAATGAGCTTGTGCCATGCATCTTGTCTACATGAAATTAGTCAAGCTTCAGTAAATAATGAATTTTATAATGCTGTGCTTTTAGGTTTTCCCTGGACAGCAGAATTACAACGCTTACAATTTTAAATTAACTTGATCTTTAAAGTAGTTTTCTCAAAAGAGTAACAATCTATAAAGATATTTGGTTCTAAAATCAACCTCCTCTCATTTATATATATCAGAAATAATAGGATGATTTGAAATAAGTAATTCATCGAGGTTTTAATCTACTTCAACAGAATTCAGAAAGCACTGGACGGCCGTTTCGTCCTATATTTGGAACTCATCAGCAGTGCGCATTCACTACCAGTCGTCCTATGGGTAAAGGAACTGGGATGAGTTCCATCACGGAATATGTGAACGAACGTCGCGTCATCGAGTTTAATTTGTTACTTCTTTGTCACCCGGGCTCGTGGTAGTTGGTTTGACGTTTGCTTAATAACCTGTCATAGTTTCAATTCCTGGTAGTGGATGCGCACTGCTGATGAGTCCTAAATATAAGACAAAATGGCCGTCCAGTGATTTCTGCATACTGGTGAGGTCACATATCTAGTCTTGGAGAAATATTTAGTTTTTCCCTTCACATATCTAGTCTTGGTGAACTATTTCGTTTTTCCTTCACATATCTAGTCTTGGTGAACTATTTCGTTTTTCCCTTCACATCTAGTCTTGGTGAACTATTTCGTTTTTCCCTTCATACATCTAGTCTTGGTGAACTATTTTGTTAGTTTTTCCCTTTCACATATCTAGTCTAAGAACTATTTCGTTCTTTCTCACATATCTAGTCTTGGTGAACTATTTCGTTTTTCCCTTCATATCTAGTCTTGGTGAACTATTTGTTTTTCCCTTCACATATCTAGTCTTGGTGAACTATTTCGTTTTTCCCTTCACATATCTAGTCTTGGTGAACTATTTCGTTTTTCCCCTACATATCTAGTCTTGGTGAACTATTTCAGTTTTTCCCTTCACATATCTAGTCTTGGTGAACTATTTCGTTTTTCCCTTCACATATCTAGTCTTGGTGAACTATTTCGTTTTTCCCTTCACACATTCAGTCTTTGGTGAACTATTTCGTTTTTCCCTTCATATATCTAGTCTTGGTGAACTATTTGTTTTTCCCCCTTCACATATCTAGTCTTATGTGAATTATTTCGTTTTTCCTTCACATATCTAGTCTTGGTGAACTATTTCGTTTTTCCCTTCACATATCTAGTCTTGGTGAACTATTTTGTTTTTCCTTCACATATCTAGTCTTGGTGAACTATTTCTTGTTTTTCCTTCACATATCTAGTCTTGGTGAACTACTTTGTTTTTCTCTGCTATATCTAGTCTCAGAATTATTTTGTTTTTCCCTTCACATATCTAGTCTTGGTGAATTATTTGTTTTTCCTTCACATATCTAGTCTTGGTGAACTATTTTGTTTTTCCTTCACATATCTAGTCTTGGTGAACTATTTCGTTTTTCCCTTCACATATCTAGTCTCTAGAACTATTTCGTTTTTCCCTTCACATATCTAGTCTTATGAATTATTTTGTTTTTTCCTTCACATATCTAGTCTTGGTGAATTATTTCGTTTTTCCCTTCACATATCTAGTTCCAGAACTATTTCCTGTTTTTCCCTTCACATATCTAGTCTTGGTGAACTATTTCGTTTTTCCCTTCACATATCTAGTCTTGGTGAACTATTTCCTGTTTTTCCCTTCACATACCTAGTCTTGGTGAACTATTTCTGCTTTTCCTTCACATATCTAGTCTTGGGTGAACTATTTCGTTTTTCCCTTCACATATCTAGTCTTGGTGAACTATTTCGTTTTTTCCTTCACATATCTAGTCTTGGTGAACTATTTCGTTTTTCCCTTCATATCTAGTCTTGGTGAACTATTTCTGTTTTTTCCTTCACATATCTAGTCTTGGTGAACTATTTCGTTTTTCCCTTCACATATTCTAGTTCTCATGAACTTATTTCGTTTTTCCCTTCACATATCTAGCTCTGAACCATTTCGTTTTTTCCTTCACATATCTAGTCTTGGTGAACTATTTCTGTTTTTCCCTTCTACATATCTAGTCTTGGTGAACTATTTCTGCTTTTCCCTTCTGCATATCTAGTCTTGGTGAACTATTTCTGTTTTTTCCCCTTCACATATCTAAATTTTGGTGAACTATTTCGTTTTTCCTTCACATATCTAGTCTTGGTGAACTATTTCGTTTTTCCCTTCACATACCTAGTCTTGGTGAACTATTTCGTTTTTCCTTCACATATCTAGTCTTGGTGAACTATTTTGTTTTTCCCTTCAAGTATATCTAGTCTTGGTGAAACTATTTCTGTTTTTCCCTTCACATATCTAGTCTTGGTGAACTATTTCGTTTTTCCCTTCACATATCTAGTCTTGGTGAACTATTTCGTTTTTTCCTTCACATATCTAGTCTTGGTGAATTTTATTTCGTTTTTCCTTCACATATCTAGTCTTGGTGAACTATTTCGTTTTTCCCTTCACATATCTAGTCTGTGAACTATTTCGTTTTTCCCTTCACATATCTAGTCTTGGTGAACTATTTTCATTTTTCCCTTCACATATCTAGTCTTGGTGAACTATTTCTGTTTTTCCTTCAGCATATCTAGTCTTGGTGAACTATTTCGTTTTTCCCTTCACATATCTAGTCTTAAGAATTATTTCGTTTTTCCCTTCACATATCTAGTCTTGGTGAACTATTTCGTTTTTCCTTCACATATCTAGTCTTGGTGAACTATTTCTGTTTTTCCTTCACATATCTAGTGCTGGTGAACTATTTCGTTTTTCCCTTCACATATCTAGTGCTGGTGAACTATTTCGTTTTTTCCCTTCCACATATCTAGTGTTGGTAATTATTTCGTTTTTGCCTTCAAAAATGTATTGTTGGTAATTATTTTTTTTTTTTTTGGCCTTCAAAAATAATATCGTTGGTATTTTCTTGGTCTTCAAATATATATTTTTCTGTAAGTTTTTATACTTTCATAGTGTTTTGAACCCAGTTTAGGGGTTAAGTATTTGCCAATAATTGGGACCGTAACTGACTTTGGGTCAGGTTGAACCAGAAACAATAGCAATTAAGAGGTGGTTCCATTCTTCTCAACGTTCCAATCAGACGCCTTGCTGCCAGATGAAATTTACGTCTTGCCCAGAACCTCAACAAACGGTCCTACACTTGAGCCGCACAAACCTCTCCAGTTTCGCAACGGAGAAGAGCAAGACGAAAGCTATCGAAATCTGGCTGTCATCTACGTGCTCAGGAGATCAGTGGGGGAAAGTGGACATGGCCTATTTCAACGACGAAAGTGGCACAAATATCAACCTGTGCCATATAGTCATGTAAATTACCCTTATGACTAAATGTAGATGAGCGTGAAAAAAGAAATAAAGCCTGCATAATTGAAACAGATAAAAGGCTGATTGTCTCTTTGGGGCAGTAACTTGGCAGACAGCGCTCAAGGTGTGACAGAACGAGGGTTACCGGACAGAAAGAATACGTTTCGTCAAGTTAGCTGCGTGGTTCAAGGACAGTGAAGTGGCAGAGAGAAACGCGAAACAGATTACAAATATATTACTACAATCAGCTCAACAATTTATACATGATTGCTTACAATTACTGACAGACTGTAATAGAAAAATCCATGTGCCAACAATAAGCTCAATCGAAGATCTGATGCGAACAGTCTAGTAGGCAACAAAAACGGAATCAAAAGTAACCTTTCCCTAGCAACAGAAAATCACACTTCTGTGAAAAATTATCACCTGCAGTAAGCAAAAGCAATTTATTCATTGATCATTTTTTCTGATTGGCCACGCCGGACAGGTAGGAAAGAAAATTCGCATAGTTTCTGATGTTCGTGGAAGCTTTTTTTTCTTAGACCACGCATAAAACACGAACTCTTTTTTGAGGTAGGGGGATTTTCTTTCAATACACAGACGAAGGAACTATGTCAGTATGATCAGTGTCCCTGCGCAGCAGAGCACCTAATCAGTCTCTCCATACATCTGAGTTTCATGCATCTCATAGTTGAAGCTGCAGCAGTTAACCGCCATCATATGGCGGTTGAGTCCATTTGACAAACCCTCCAATGACTTGATTCACTCTCTTGGGAGACCGCGATACAATGACTTCCCCGCACTGTTTACACACATATAGATGTGAAGCCTTGTCTTCCTTTTGAAAGGTTTTGCTTTTAATCCTGTTGTCTCGCTACCGTCATCGCAATAAGACCTTGTGACACGATCATGAGGCATATCGAGTTATATGGTGGCAGTAACAATGTGACCTGACATTAATACCATCCATTGCTAAATCTAACAACAATTTGTACAAGAATGCAATATCATCGGCTCTTTAAACGGTTATACATTCTTGTTACAATCCCAATTCGATCTTATCTTTCTTTACTAATAAATAATTTAGGAAGAAACAGCCGCTAATCTCACTTCAATTGGGTTAAAAAAAAAAAAAAGGAAAATGTCGCAGTTGTTTACAACAGCCGGCATTTCAACTTTTAATTTAGTTTCACGCGCGACTGAATTTTCTTTCTATTTAAACACTACCGGTCATAATTATTGGGCTACCAGTGTTTTAAAAAAATGTTTTTATACTATTTTTTAGTATTTATTTCCAAGTGAATAATTGTAAATTAAAATAGAATGTTCTTTTGTAAATGCTGCACTATAAAATGTGCATCAAATGAGTTTATAAATACTAAATAATTACCTATATTGCAGTGTCATCAATGAAAGAATGAAAAAAATTTAGGATGATTCGGACGAGTTCATCTTTGCTTCCTTGCCTTGTAAAATTTTGCAAAGTAGCAATAAAATAACCGTTCTATTTTTATTTGGCAATAAATTCTAAAAATAGTATGAAATACATAAACAAAAAAAACTTGGTAGCCTAATTATGCCCAGTAGTGTGTGTGTATATATATATATATATATATATATATATATAGAGAGAGAGAGAGAGAGAGAGATACAAGAAATTGTGACATTTCAGTCGGATTTCTATACAGTTTGTATGCGGATTGGGAATGATAAATGTTTATATTAAAAATGGATAAGGAAAATGCAAAACACAGCAAGGTCACTTATAAATAGATCAAAGGCTCTGAGGAGCGTGTAACCCCCTATTAATGGCTACTTCCCAAATCCATCATGATCTAAGGTGGTAAGACTTGTTAAGGTACCGTCTATGGACAAATTTTTGTTAGCGGGGTGTTACGATGAAAGTATGAAGATTTTTATACTGAAAATACAGCAATACATTTTTGCAAAAACTACTGATGCTCGTATAAAAAAATTTCTGCATTAAATGCCACTTCTAAGAAGTTAATATGCCGCTAAATAACATTTTTAAAAGCAAAATGGCCAACACTTTATCTGTAATTGAAGTTACAAAATCTTTTTTTTTTCAAATTAAAATTTCGGTATGAAATAACCCACGGACGTAGCTATGTCGCTAAACGAAGCAATCGAGACATTACGGAGTCACAACTAAGAGATATGAAGTAAGATATTTACGAACTTGTTTAAGTTAATCGCTTGAAAAAAATTAAGTGACTTCAGGCTAGCATGCTGCAAAATCGACCCCCTTAAAACGTGCAAAAATGTTACGATAGAAAACGAAAGAGCTCATGCGGAATACGAAATATCATCGCTAACCCCTCTAAAACGTATCTGAAAATGATGGCGTATCTTTACAGGATTAGCACAAATTCGTGCAATCTCCCTGATGCGTACTACTTTGTTTCGGTTTATCAAGGATTTTTGATTCCAGCAAAAATTTTAAAATGAGATTAATTTAAATTCTCTGGAAGCATGTAAAAAGCTCAAGATCGGTCCCTCGAATAGCGATTCTGAAAACAATTTAAAATTCCATTTAATGATTGCAAACATGTTCAAGCAAATTCAGATGGCATGGAGAAAGCCTATGTATGAACCTATCAAGTCTTTACAAGGCTGAACCTTTTAAATTTACTAACTGCTACTAGCTTAGCTCAAATTTAAAAAAAATAGTTTTTAAACTAAATTAAGGAATCCAGCAATCTTTTTTTTTACGCTTCGGACAAGTCTACGAGACGAAGATAAATAAATACCACCAAATTAGGAAGAATAGATAATTTTCTATTTGTAATTAGACGAGTCGAAAAACCCTAACCTATAGTAGGAACAAAGTAATTCCGAGAGAAATGTTGAGTTAGATCAGCTTCTCTCGCACTTCCCGCTTGTTGAACTCGCTCCCACATTCTTGCTTTCCTGACGGCTACAACCTCCAGAGATTTAAATGCAACGTCAATACTCATCTACTAACCGCTTGACTAGCCCTTCCCCCACCCCGTATATCCTTCCATTTCTCTCCCCCCCCCTAGCAACTGTCAACACACCTGCATTTTATTTTAGTTTAGTAGCCCCCCCGCACATTAGTGACATTTACGCTGGTCTCTGATGTAGACGCCTATCGGACTGTGCTTATCTGACACTGCGCCTTTTGGGATTCACTAACGTGGCTGACAGATCCACTGCTTGTTTGAGTGACAGATCGACCGAACTGCTGTTTCTCACTGTTCCTCTTGACTGACAGTGACAAGTCAGGGGGGGGGCCTCCTTAAATATGGAATTCTGTTCACGTGAGAATCCCAGAACGATTTTTTCTTTAGCCGTGGAAAATAAAAATAAAAAAATAAAACCGTTTCGCTGACGTATTTTGAATTTCTCGATTTGTCAACCAATCAGGATCTAGAGTAGCGCTTTTCACACTGACTTGTGAGAAAGAAAAGCTTTTGGCCGTTTGGATCCACTTTTGCGGGTGTGCAATTTTACTTTGGGTTTTTCGCAAATGTTGTAGTCGTTTCAATTTGATTTTGCGGGTGTGCAATTTATTTTGTTTTTTAGCTGGTTGATGGATGATACAGGATTTGTATCCTGTAAAACAAAATCATACTGAATGCAACAGAGATAAGCAGCATTTAAACTAAATGAATTTCAAAGAATGGATGCTGAACCAAAAAGTAGGCTGTAAATAGTCGATCATTACTTAGAGCAACTAAACAAGATTTTGTAGAGAGACTTAAGGCATTAACTAAGTCCACTGACAATTTTGAGGGTTATGTGTTTTTTTTTTTCTGGGCGCTTTCCGCTATACTTTCAGCCATTACCTAGAAAGGGTTTTATTTTACGTGCGACTGTGTGGTCGGGTGTTTTATATTCCGAACGTGGTAAGCATATACTTCATTCAATTAAGTGCTATATTTGATACACGCTTGTGCGATCATGTCTCGAAAGAGACATGACTCACTGGGTTGAAGATTATCTCTCAGTAGGTTGACATTACTTCCTGCGGTAGACTGGTTGCCAGTCAAGGCTATAGAACCAATCTGCCCTGTTAATTATTCCATAACTGGAGGGAAGAGACAGGGGAAGAGACAGACTAATACCTTTCCCAAGGGTATTTTTCGCTTAACTGAAGGCAAAGAATTCAAATTTTAACTCGGCTCTCCGATTTCTCATTCCAAGACGATATCAACCGAACCACAACGCACATGCTTACCGTGTTCGAAATAGAACACTTAAATCTTTAATTTTTCATGAAATATTCTTGTTTAAAACTAGAAATTATAAGATGTCTATATCTACTGCTAAGAAGGTTGGGTCACTATGTCGATCCAGGATGTATGCAGGATGGATTCAGGCAGAAAAAATATACAAGTCAACCATCCGTCCGTGCATGGAGCACTGCTTCCATTTATGGTCAGGCGCCCCTGCCGTTCTCCTCAGTGTTCTCGACAGGCTCCAAAGGAGAGTGTAATGTGATAGGTACTGATCTGGCGGCTCGACTGCAGCCACTTTCCCCACCGTCGAAATGTGGCCTCCCTTTGTTCTATAAATACTTCCATGGCTTCTGCTCGGACGAGCTTAAGTCACTGGTGCCTCAACAGGTGTTTACTCGTGCAACCAGATTGGCAACTGGGTCTCACCAACTCAGTCAGGTTAGCCAAATGCAGACAATTCTACTCCTGCAGCTTCTCTCGCACTTCCCGCCTGTGGAACTCGCTCCCATATTCTTGCTTTCCTGACGGCTACAGCCTCCAGAAATTTAAATGCAATGTCAATACTCATCTATTAACCACTGGACTCTAGCTCTCTCCCCACCCCCGTATATCCTTCTCTTTCTCTCCACCTATGTATCTGTCATCGCACCTGCATTCTCAGCTTTCTATTGCTCCTTTCTAACTAGTTTGTACTCCTCACTCTTTTCTAATTAATCTTTTTACAGTTATGTAGCTCCCCGCTCATCAGTGGCATTTCTGCCTTGCTCGGGGTGTAATGATTAAAAAAGAAATATTGTTCCGTTGGAACACACGCGCACAAAATACGAGTAGATTATCACCATTTTGTATTTTTATTTGGCGCACGAACGCTTTTGTTGACTGCATTGCATTGGGTCAGAAGAGCGTCGTCTGAAAGAAAGATCACCATGACGCAATTCATTGTTAGAAACTTGCTCTGGGTCATGAGTCGATAGTGGAAGACCCTATGCCTGGCAGCAGAATTCTGTATCATGCAACACAAGAAAGCCTAATCTTGGCTGCTAGACAATTTGTTCGACCACATCACCCTTTCTTCTGACCATCTAACTCCTCATACGGTTTAGAGCGCAGTTGAGCGAGAGAAAGTTTTCGTAACATCAAAGACGAAAAAAAACGCAAGGATTGCGGCAGCATTCACTTAAACAAGGTGACTATCCATAACAGATGCGGTAGATTCAAAAATTATCTTGATTCCGTGGCTGCAGTCAAAGGCGATTTTTAGGCGGAGACTTACCTCGCCAAAACAAGAGAAGGCGGATTGTTTGCACATACGTTTGTAGACATCATGGAACCGCGAGGTGAGCTTAGGCAAAGCAGTTTTGAAATGACACGGCGCATGCGTCATCGGCGAAAGTGAGGCTGTCACAAGCGTGAGATCTCGGTTTCTTGCCAGATACCGAAGACCCATATATATATATATATATATATATATATATATATATATATATAAAGCCAACTTTTGGTTTCAGGCAGTGCGGTGTTTAAGACTCGTGAGGGCTCCACCGGTGTTTGAGTGAAAGTGCTATTGTTTTCGGTGCGCAAGGAACGGAGTCCCGAGTGCAGCAGTGTTCCGGTTTCGGCGTAAAGCAATCGGCCAAAACAGATCCAAGTCATTCATTCTCCTACCAACCACACTTCGTTAAACAATACAATTTTATTGAATAAATTTACTCTAAAATTAAAATGTTTTTATGAATAGCTATAAATGATGTCAATCTTTTCATTTGTACGTAATTTATGCGACAATGTATCCATCGCATCCTGTATATAAGCTCACGCGCATTGACCAATATAGAAAACCATGTTATTTTTTTTTTTTCAAGCTATTTCAGATTCAACCTTTCGTATCAAGATAAATGACGTTTAATATAAATAATGGCTTAAGGCCAAATCAAAATTGCCAATATGTAGTAATTTACATCTTGAAAATTTAGAACATTTCTTTCTATTCAAACTCAACGGTTCCTATTTCTGTTTTCTGAATCCATTGGTTAATTCTAAGAATTGTTTCCGAATCTCCATTCAGACTTCCGGTCGGCTTTTATATTCATAGTGTACCAATTGACCTGTTTGGCTTCTCCATGCTCTTATACAAGAAAGAAAATTATTTGCGTATCTGTGGTCGGCTTTGCTTTTATTAAAATAGGAATCTAAATAACCTTAACCTTTTGAGAGCCAGAAAACCGGAAAGATTGACAGACAAACATCTAAAATAATATTTCTACATTTACAAGCCCCGTTTGTTTGTTTCAGAACAGCACATGTATGGTCCAGTCTCAATTGATTAGTCTATAAATAGCATCACTGACCAATCATTTAAAAAAAAAAAAAAAAAAAAGTGTCGTCACAGATTGTATTATGAATCAGCAACAGGGAATTCTGAGTCTCAAAGCAGGCAAGCTTTCCTTCAATCGCAACAATTCATAATCATTTTCTTTCTTATTGTGCCTGACTAAGCTAAGATTGATGCTTCCACAAGCTTAAAGAAATTAAGTATTAGAATGCTTATTTAACTGAATTACCATTGCTTCTAAAAGAGTGAAAGTGGGTTCTAATTTTTTGAAACCAGTTATTTACATGCGGAAATTTACATCCAGAGATACAATAACTTTGTAATTTGTAAAGAATACCGGTATGTCAAAAATCCTGTTGAACGTTCAATATATCAAAGACAAGAGATTGAGCTTCACCATAATATATCTAAGCATGATAGACTTTCCGAATTTTTAATACATCAGCAGTTGAAATTCATATTGACTGTTTTTGAAAAGACAAAGACCATGTTATGCCATATATATATATATATATATACTTAAACTGACTCTAAGTATCTAAATCCTAAAATTCTACAAAGATAAACTTTAAGAAAAACGAATAACCGACAGAATCTAATTCCGTTAACACCCCCCCTCGGTTTGTGGTCTGGTTCGTTAGCCTTCGTCTTGGTGGTGTCTATTTGGATAATCTTTGGTTTGCCCTGACGAGCCGTTGTGTGAAACCGCGGTAGGTTTTGGCTATCTTGTGATTCTCTCTCTCTCTATATATATATATATATATATATATATATATATATATATAGATAGATAGAGAGAGAGATAAATACATATATAAATATATTTACATCGATGTTTGTATGTGTACGTGGGTGCACGTTGTTTATTTACTAGTAGACGTGATTAGTCAGGCGTGATGTGTATGTGAACGTTTGTATATTAGTCATTCGCAGACAGATCTGTTTTGCTGTATCACAGCTCATCAGTACGGTTAGACAGCCGATTGCTTTTAACCCAGGATTGAAACCCGACCGAATTGGCGTCAGTCGGCTATTCTACCTCTGAGCTACGGGCGCTCGGTAGAAGGAGGCAGACTTTTTAGCATGTATGTTATTATACAGGCCCAATAGCTCAGTGTTCTAATCCCTTGCTGAATGAACGATGCGGAGATGCTAGAGTAGTTACTGTATTTCAAAGTCTACCATATATAATTAAAGAAAGTTCCAAAAATTTACGAAACAGATTAACATATTTAAACTTTTTTCCGAATAGATACTGTTTGATTACATATGTAAATATTACTACCGGCCTCAAAGTGAAGTCACAAATGTCTTATTTTACATTTTCATATTTACGTTTTTATTTGTGTTTTTTAGTAGGTTTGGCATTTTTTGTTTTCTATTACGCATTTTCTTCAAGCCAGAGATAGCATTGCATATCAGTGAAAGTTTTAATAGAAGCCGATGATTGTAATCCACACGCCACCCGTAGGAAAATCATTACTGAACGAATACCGGAGATTATGTTAATCTTATTTATCTTCAGAACATGGACAAACATGTATCGCCACCACTTCTGTTTTGTATTAAACATTGTAAATAGATGACAGAAGAAACAAACTAAGTCTTACTGATATCACGTTGAAACAGCGATTATCATAATATCACCGAAGTTAAGTAATATCGAGCCTACTCAGTATCAATATGGGTGACTGTTTAGAAATAGGCAGAGTGTGTGTTTTAATGAATAACGGTTCGGAACTGGAAATTGGAGAGCAGAGTTCAAATTTTTGTCGGGTTCTTTATATTCACCTACTTGAAAATATTAAGGTATAAATCTACCTCTTGTACCCCTATCTATGGGATAATTGTTACTCATCAGTAAATAATTTTCTTTAAAATTATAATCTAAAATATATTTTTCCGGATTTAACTGATAGGTTCATTTTGAATGTAGGCAGTGGAACAGTTAATGGGAGTGGGATATTATATATCCAAGAAAGAAGCTATGGAAAGTAAATCCAAACAGGAATCTGGATTAGAGCCCCGAATGTACTCCGGGTTTTCAGTATTTACTTTCTATAACCTTGTGTTTGAATATGGCCGTAATTCAACGGAGTTTTGAAGTCAGGGATAGACCTCACTGTGAGTTTGTTTAACCTGAGTGGCTTATTTAATGCCAAAGAGGTGGGATTTTAAGGTATTTTTTAATGTTCGGTTATAGTGAGACGGTTTATTTAGCCACATATTAAAGGTTTTCTTTTTTCTATTTTAGAAAACTGAAGATTTCTTCTAAGTGTGGTATTCAAAAATGCATTGCTGGTAATTTTTTTACCTTTCAAAAGTGTATTTTGGCAATTTTTCCCTTGAAAAATGAGTTGTAATATTTCCTTTCCCTTCATATATATTTTTTTTTTCTATTTTCTTCCAGCAATACATGAGGTTTTTGTTGCTATCAAGCAAATTTCTTCAGGCAAAAAATCTGGGAAAGACGCCTTACCGCCTGAGGTTTTTAAGTACGGTGGTCAGAAACTGGTGAAGAAGTTGCATAGTCTCTTTGTGAAGATCTGGCCAACTGGAAATGTCCCTCAGGATTTAGCAGGATGCTCTAATTCAACACCTGTATAAAAACAAGGGCAATAGGAACATCTGTGACATCCATCGTGGCATCTCACTTTTATCAATTGCAGGGAAGATCTTGGCAAAGCTTATTCTTAACAGAATAATCAAACACCTTGTTGACGATATCTACCCCGAATCTCAGTGCGGTTTCCGTGTTGGTCGAGGTACTGTCGATATGATCTTTTCCCTCCGCCAGGTTGCTGAGAAAGTCTGAGAGAAGAACGAGGAGCTCTATATGGTTTTCATTGACCATACAAAGGCCTTTGACACAGTTAACCGTGCAGCTCTCTGGAAGGTTTTGAAAAAGCTGGGAATACTCGACAACATGCTGAATGTAATCATGTATTTTCATGATGGAATGAAGGCATCTGTTTCAAATGGGGAGTCTTCAGAACCTTTCAATGTGACAAATGGTACCAAACAGGGATGCGTAATGGCACCTGTGCTGTTTGCTTTGTTCTTTTCAGTTATGCTGAAGTATGCTTTTGCTGATATTGGTGCAGGCGTAGAATTCAAATTCAGAACAAGTGGTGGTCTCTTCAACCAGCAGCGATTCAAAGCTAAGACAATTCGACAAACTATCATTAGGGATTTTTTGTTTGCAGATGACGCTGCACTGTGCAACCTCTCATGATTGAGTAAGTGCAGGCATGCTATGTCGAATTAAACTGTTGTCTAGACCTCATACGTCGAAATCGACGGGAGAGTCCATCATATATATTTCTATAAAAATCTTTATACTATCATAGTGTTTTAACGCCAGTTTAGGAGTTAACTATTTGTGCTACCACTCCCGATCAGTGTAGACCTGTGAATAGCAATTAAGGGGTGGTACCATGCTTCTCACAATCTATCAAAGGCCTTGGTGCCAAATGCAGTTTAGAGTCATACCCAGGAACCATTCACGATGAATAAAATAAATAACTTAGTATCTTTACAAACGAAGCATTAACAGCGCTTAAATAGACCTGTAAAAATTATAGGCAATTCAAAAATCAAAAATTTTCTTGATTACCTGTATTAACGAGTTTTCATGTCAATAGAAGTTTGAGCTAAGAATTGAAAATTTTATATTTTTCTTTGTTTTCATTTGTGTTGCAAACTAAAGATTTTACTTAATGAGAAATAACCAAAGCCGAGGCTGGTAAATTAAAACGTAGTCCTGATAACATAAAAAATAAAATATTCTGCGGCTGCTTGAAACAACCACTGCTAGACAGAAAAATACCCTCCATCACAAAAGTGTTTAACGTATTTAGAAGGACTGGGACACATGAAAATTAATGGTAATATATAACTTGTTAGACATCATTAATGTAATTAGTACAGGTTCTCAAATATTAAATTAAATTGCAAAGTAATTACACCAAAAGTGTCATTCATTTGTACAAATTTTATGAGTATTAATAATTCAATTTATTGGAAGAAAATTATTTCAGGACTGAAATGTGAAATTATGAAGCCCCGTCTGACCACTATATTCATTTAAACGCATTATTATATCATTTTTATATAAAATTTCATCAGAAAAAACAGATTTCATTATTTAAATCTATGCAGATTTAATAATTTACACTACTTACAATGTCATTCACAACGTTCCTGCCATAATATCTGGTCTTCAGATGATTGTAGTTTAAAAAAGGGCCCTTTATTTTGTCCACAGGACTATATTGTTTTAATTTTACGGGTGTGTCATAACTCTTCAGAGTATCTTGTTATATTGTTTAATAACTTTTTGTTCACTTCTGTTGCGTCGAAGACAACTAGTAAGTTCAAGACACTGGATTATTTCAACCAACGCTTTTATCCCCTGAGCCATGAGTCCTTGGATGACAACCACCCAAACGTCGTGAATGCTACAAACATGAGGACAAGAATCCAAACAATGTAAATCATTTAATAGTACAGAAACTCATCAGAAACAGACACAAAGATGCCAAGTTTATATCTTGGAAGAAATGTGCTTCATGCTTTAGTCTATGAAGAGGCAATCTACGTTTAGAAAAGTTATTTCATAGTGTCTACGATGTTCATCGTGTTCGAACGCTGACGAGATCAGCATTGGACAAGAGTAGGGATACTTATTCCGTCTTCTGAATATGACGGAGTTTGATTCGTCACTTATCGTGCCACCCCAAGCACGGTATTTTAGTTACATAAGAGATAAGTTATGAGAGAGTGACAGGTTATAGAGGGTGTTAGGAAGAGGGTAGAAGAAGGACGAGAATACTGATAAAAATGGAGTGGACGAACAAATGAGATCTCTCTCTAGAGATATCTATAGAGACATATATAGAGACAGACAGAGACACACAGAGACAGACAGACACACAGACAGAGAGGCGCAGACATATATATATATATATATATATAGAGAGAGAGAGAGACAGACAGACATATATAGAGAGACAGAGAGAGAGAGACAGACAGACATATATAGAGAGACAGAGAGAGAGAGACAGACAGACATATATAGAGAGACAGAGAGAGAGAGACAGACAGACATATATAGAGAGAGAGAGAGACAGACAGACATATATAGAGAGACAGAGAGACAGACAGACATATATAGAGAGAGAGAGAGACAGACAGACATATATAGAGAGAGAGAGAGACAGACAGACATATATAGAGAGAGAGAGAGACAGACAGACATATATAGAGAGAGAGAGAGACAGACAGACATATATAGAGAGACAGAGAGAGACAGACAGACATATATAGAGAGACAGAGAGAGACAGACAGACATATAGAGAGACAGAGAGAGACAGACAGACATACATAGAGAGAGAGAGACAGACAGACAGACATATATAGAGAGAGAGACAGACAGACAGACATATATAGAGAGAGAGACAGACACACAGACAGACATATATAGAGAGAGAGACAGACAGATAGACATATATAGAGAGAGAGACAGACAGACAGACATACATATAGAGAGAGAGACAGACAGACAGACATATATAGAGAGAGAGACAGACAGACAGACATACATAGAGAGAGAGACAGACAGACAGACATACATAGAGAGAGAGACAGACAGACAGATATATATAGAGAGAGAGACAGACAGACAGACATATAGAGAGAGAGACAGACAGACAGACATATAGAGAGAGAGAGAGACAGACAGACAGACATATATAGAGAGAGAGACAGACAGACAGACATATATAGAGAGAGAGACAGACAGACAGACATATATAGAGAGAGAGACAGACAGACAGACATATATAGAGAGAGAGAGAGAGACAGACAGACAGACAT